>APFE030494663.1:475-69866 GCA_000404065.3 Pinus taeda | reverse complement strand
TATATATATGAAAATTAAGTTTTCAAAACTCAATCCATAAGTTAACTCCAAATATTATTCTTGAAATAAGGAAATGTATTAAAAGAAATTCTTCCAAATATTATTTTATGGAAAAAAAAAATAATGTTATGCATTTATTAAATACTTACTAACTAAAAATTATAAATTTATTTCATAACTTTAAAAGTAAATTTTCCCCATATCTAGGTAGCCCAACAACCCTAGGCTCTCACTCCAAAGTTCACAGCTTACAGCCCCCACATGGCTCATCCTCCACACCAAGTGTCATTCACTCTCCCTATTGCGCGCTAGTTGCCCTCGTATGTGACCTCTCTACTCTCACACCCCATTATTAATTTCACCATCCCCATGTTCATTCCTCTCGCCAGCCTGAACTATTATGGCATTCTCCTCTGCACTCTTTCTGGTTTTGTGTCTGCAATTCTGCTCTGCATGGCCATGAATCGCAATAGGGGGAGAGGCCAACACCTCGACAGAGGGAGAGGTGAGGGACGCCCCCCAACTAATTTTGATGATGCCACCATCGCCACCATGTTTGACAGTGGGATTCCCAACTCCATACGCAGGGAGGTCCTAGCTATGGAGAAAGTGGAACTACGTAGGGGTTGCCCCACACTTTGGGCACTTAAGAACCTCCTTATGCGCTAGTTGAAGGAATGTGCCCAAGAGAAAATGAAAGTGACTGGATGGATAGTTGAACTCTCTGCTCACCAAAGTCATGGTGTCTCCTCTCTCAAGCTACTTGCCAGAGACCTGCGTATGGAATTCCCGCCCAGCATTCCCTCCTCCTCTTCCCCAACTCCTTCCCCTCCCACTCTCTGTCAATTGGCTCCTCCTCCCTACCCTTTCCTTGAGGCCCTATGGCTCATCCCCTCCATCTCAGGCTCCCATCCCCTCAGTGGTTAATGCGCCCTCGTCTCCTCCGCGCCCCAACCCTTGGGGCTGCTACATTTTGGAGGAGTACTCGATGGACACAAGCAACATGTAGGCTCATGGCACTGCCCAGGTGCAATGCGGTTCCAGCAAGGCCATGATGCAGTTTTAGTGTGGCTGAATTTAGCTCTCAATGACATGGAAACTCTCAAGTTAGTTTTTCCACCACATTCTAGTCTCTTTACAGGTCACTTTAGTTCCATCTCCATGAAGGTGAACAATTGAGAGCCTCGTAGCTCTTCGGCTCAATTATGCACTATTTTTGGCACATTGTGCATCATTTTGTTATTTCATGTAGAAAACATGTATTTTCTACTCTCATAAGCATGATTTTGATCAACAATTGTCTTGTAATGCAAACTACAAAACTGCAAGGCTTTGGTTTCTCCTTCTTGGAGCAGAGTCCTTCTGCTCTCTACCTCTGGTTTCCTCCCTCAAAGGTAGAGAATGCTCTCTTGACTCTATTTTTTTGTAACTTCTCGCCTGTTAATATAATGTGAATACATTTGCTTACAAAAAAAAACTTTAAAATTAAATTTATTCCAAATATTATTTTTTAAAATTAGATAAAAGGGAATATATATATATATATATATATATATTAATATATATATATATATATATATATATATTGTATTTATTAAATATAATTAATATTTATATATATGAAAAAATTATGAGAAAAGAACTTCCATCATTATATTAACTAAATATATTTATAATACTACAAATTTAAAGCGAAAATTACTAGGATCCTTCATGAGCTGTTTTATCATATAAATGGGTTAGGGGGACGAGCCTGCCACGCCATAGTAGTGAATGCAATAAATATCAGGGTGGCATGGTTGGCCCCATGCATTTTTATGCATGCGATGATTTATGATGTCCGGACATCCATTTTACGAGGCATAGGTGCTTTCAACTAGAAGCACCTGTGTGTAGAACTTGAGAAATGGAAAAAGTTGAGCCCTCCACTACAAGATGCCTAGCCGGGGTGGGTACCTGGTATGGTGAGGCATTCAAAAACAACAATTTACAACTACCTTTGAGCTCTTTCGCCATTTTTCTAGGCGAAGATTTGGGTGGGTGGAGGTCTTTCCTTAGCTCTATATACAAGTGGTTAGGTGGGAATAATCGTGAAAATCATGAGCAACATGGGTTATCATAAGGCAACATCTCGAGATGGTGGCTTCTCTAAGTAGGCTTCAGGTCCCTGTGCACATCTTGCTTCTTCTTTGTGTAATCTACTCAGCCCTCCTCCAACATAGGTGCTTGTCATCAGGAATTATCTATTGGTTTGAGGTAATTCGAAACCTTTTTCAACTCTCTATCTTTGTAGTTATGTGTTGTTTGTCTGAGTTCATATATGGTCTTGAGGGGAATATCTCTTGGTCTTGGTTGCATCTCTTTTATTCTTATTTCACTCGCATATTTGTTCTCCTATCTTTGAGCCTTCCTCTCTGCAAAATTCCAGTTCTTTTACCAAGCGTTGTTTCTCTATTCATAGTTAATTTCCCTTAGCCTCGAGTTTCACCCTGAACTACGTAGTTGTCTGGTCTATCTCTCTATATTGGGTTGTCAATCTGTGTCCCTGTTTTTTAAATTGGTATTGCCTATCTTTGCTAGACATGAAAAGACAAAGAATGAGAAGTAGATGGGATGGTGGTGGTTGCGGCCCCAACAACAGGCTCAAGAGGTTGCATACAACTATCACTCAGTTATTCCCCTATAAACTAGGAATGAAATTTTCCATTTAGAATCCACTATAGACAAAGAGAAGCAAGCTCTTTCATATTTAGAAATATTAGAGGATATCTCCACTTGTGTTCCTAACCCTAGCCACACCAGGGGAAAACAAAAACAAAATTTCCATGCTCTATCTTTGTAATGGAAAATGAAGGCCCTATTGGGAAGGATCCTACAGGATAAACAAGCAAAAAGGTATGACATTTTTGCTAGCCTGGAAGGTGTCAAAAGAGTTATATGTAACTAGAGGGTTTGTTTAGAAAGAATGGATACGTGACTAGCCCATATCAAGTGTCACCTTCATTGTGATCCTGTTGCTTCAGCTCCTCCAAGATCTAGTGCCAGAGATCTAACACCTATCCCATGCTCTAAATCTTGATTTTTAGCATGTTAGTTATCAATTTTTTTGTTTCACAACGCTATAGGGGATACTTTAGTCATGTTAAGACTAATGAAACTGCTTAAATTTTGCACAATTAACTCTATTGGTAGGTGGTAAAAAAACATTTGGTTTTTAGCTGGGCAGATTGAGACCACCTTCTAATTGACACACTTACGATAATGGATGGGTTGATGTATGATTTTCTGTGATCTTTTGAGGAAATACAACTTTAACTTACCAAAAAAAATAGTAGGAGTGTGTCTAAATTAACAAGAAAAGCAATGTTGCAATACTAGTACTCATTTTTATCTTCTCATATCGATGTATATTAAAGTCTGACATAACCAACCTATTTTTATAAGTTTCTATTTACAAAGTACTCTAGTTAAAAAAGGTCTTAACAACCTCATATTATTAATCAGGATTCTCTTTGAACAAACCAACAGCAAAAAAATAAAACTACATAATCCTTATTTGACATACCAAATACCTCTATATATATATATATAATATTTTAATTTTTATTTATGTAAATAATTATCCATATTATATAAATTGTTATTTTCTATTTATATATATCATTAATTTATTTAATTTATTAAAATTATGTAAGGAAAATTTAAAAAGATTATAACGAAACATTATTTTATTACTAATTTGAAAATTATTCCATTTCATATACTCATAAAAATTATATTACGTTTTCTTATTAAGAAAATCAATTAATGCAATTACATATATCACATTGTAAATACCAATAATATACAAGGAAATCGATGAAATCTATACTAAATTATATATAATTAATAGGAAGTAATTTGTTTCACTAAGTATAATGTTATCACAATATGATATTCAAAACATTTTAATAAATGTCCATCATACACGTTTATCATTTTAATAAATGCTTATCTATATTGATTATTGTTGACTTCTAATAATTTGAGTTAATTATTATTGCGTCGGGATATATTCACAATATTTAATATAGCTAACTCCAAATAACATCTTCACACACGGTTGCCTTCATCCTCATGTTACCATGACCTTTTTCTTAATGTGGGTTACCTATTAGGTACATTTACTGTTTTGTTTTTTGTTTTTTTTATTATTTTTAGGGTGGAGGATTCTATTAGGTACATTTACTGTTTTGTTTTTGTTTTTTTTTTTTTATTATTATTATTTAGGGTGGAGGATTGGTAATTTGTTAGAGTGATTAGGGTTAAGTGTAGGATTAAATTTTCCGATTGACACAATATTACAATGAGTATATCTTATTTGCGTGTAAAACGAATATACTAGGAATATATGACTTAGCAAGAACGAAGACGTCTTGTATTTACTATGAATAGAGAAATTCCTTAGGGTCGCCTATTCCTTTAGCCTCATCACAACATGATTAACATGTCATTTTTGGGGAATCAAACTTAAGTGGAGAAAGAATTAACAACCCATCTTAACTACTCGGTCTACCTACACTTGACGACCTTGTCACATGTTATTGGCCTCCTCCTCTTACTTTAACTTAGTTAAGGCATTGCCTATTACGTGGTGTCTATTACAAAGTCAAAAGTCATAAATTAATTGACACAATGACTAGAATCATGAGATGACTTATGCAGGCATGTGGAATTTTTCCAATTCCAAAAGAGATGGTCAACAAGCATATGGATTAATAATAAACTCTAAGCTAGTTGAATTAAGTAATAAATACAAAATTAAAGTTCATAAGTTAATAAACACAATGACTAGAATCTTGAGTTAGCTTATTCATGTGTGTGAAATTTCTCAATTCCAAAGGAGATGGTCCACAAATAGATAGATTAAAAACAAAAACAAAAACTCTAAACTAATTGAATTGAATTAAGTTATAAATACAAAATTAAAGTTTGTAAGTTAATAGTCAGGATGACTATAATCATGAGTTAGCTTATGCAGGTGTGTGGAATTTCTCAATTCCAAAAGAGGTGGTCCACACATAATTAGCTTTAAAAAAAACTCCAAATTGGTTGAATTAGCTATAAATTCAACTACTAAAATTATAATAAATTTTTGATAAAACAATTATAAATACCATTATAAAAAATATAAAAAAATTGATCATTTATACATATAAAATCATTATCTCTCTTTTTTATCATTTTCTTTTATAACTTTAGGGTTTATGAAAAGAGACTATTTTAAAACTAATTTGATAATAGTTCCATTTCATATATAACTTATAAAGATTATTTTACATTTTTTATTAACCAAAATTAATTAAAGCAATTTGATATATCTCGTTGTAAATACTAATAATATATAATAAACTCTAAATTTTATATTAGATAAGAGTAGTTTTTTTTATCCCATGGATCAAGTGGAAGGGAGGAGACAGTTATAGAGGCACGTGGCCACCAATCAACCAACCATCACAATTGGCGAGCATGGCATAATGTCCCTTGTCCTTATTTAACTCTACTTAGTTCACCATAATGGAGGCACTCAACTCAATGCACAAGAAGTTTTATGATTTCAGGTGGATTTTAATTAGCAATTAGTCGACCATCACTCTAGGTTGAATAAGGATGGGAAGAAGTGGGAGGTTTCATGCTACAACACTGATGAGGTTAATTACGTGGTGAGCCATCTGCACCTCATATGCATAAACATGAAGGCTTTATGCAAAAACAAGTCATTGCCTCAATTAGGCAGCATTTGCATTATTCGTCCACGCATCAAACAAGACAGACAAGCACTCATGTTTGTGGGTTTCCACTCACAACTCTTAAGGTTTTAAAGGAGGGTCTAAACTATTGAAATTCAAAGCCTACTGCCAACATGCACCTAGCTATTTCTATTATGAGTATTTCAAGTTCCCTTTCCACTTATGGTTTTACTTGTAGATGTCGCTCTTTCCTTCCTCATTGTCCTCCTCATTGTCTCCCTCTTTTTCTCGCTCCAATACCTTATCCCATCTCGTCCTCTCCTCAATTCCAATCACCCCAAGACCTCCAATGCTCCCTTCTTCCACTAGTTCTAGAAAATTCTAGTCTCAAAGGCTAACTTTGGATAATGACCTGACTTGTTCCTCTCGCTTTCTCCCTTTTGCTTATATTGCCCTCACTTTCACTAGCCCCTTAGTCATTGGTCACAATATAAGCATTAATATGCCCAAACAACGAGCCATAGTGAGAAGAGGGGAAACATACCACAAAGAAATGGGATAAACTCAGACCCAACAAAGAGTGGAGACCTTGGCTATCAAGTACAGGGAAAACAAACCAATGCCAAATCCAAGAGGAAATTGATCAAGTTGAGAAAGAGATTGCTAGAGAAAGAGGTTGTTTGTCAGACAGAAAGGTTGTTGGAGAATTTGCTTATTGGATTCCATATGTAGGACACACCCGAGGAAGATTTAGCCATTACATACATGTCATTGATATTTACCAACACCTTGAAATGCTCATGGGACGAGTGTCGGTGCATTGGAACGCAACAAGGAAGGAAATGTTGGTCATCTTGGACAAAATTCAACTTTGATTGGCAGATCAAGTGAACTGAGGAACACTTGGGCATTCCTCTAGATCCAGGTTGCTCACCAAGAAGCAACAAGGAACTAATCATTGTTAAAGAGTTTGAATCTCCCAAATCTAGATAGTACACTTAGTAGTCTCTTTTTCTGTTATTATATATGGTTTTCTTATTTTAAATTGATAACTATTTGGAATAATCTGAAACCACAAGATAATATTTGTTTACTTACAACTCTAACAAAACTCAAAATTATTTAGATATTAAAAAAATTACAATATTACCACTAATCTCATTCCCCAATAACAAATTAAAACAAGTTCTAATATATATTTTTATCAAAAACTAAAACAATAATACACCTTTTACTTAAAAATAAAAAAAAAAAATGTTATTAGTTTTAAAAAATTAATTAATTAAATTTCTTATTAAAAAAAATAATATTTAATAATTTAATATATATATAAAAAAATAATAATAACCAATTTCAAACCATTTGGTATCTCATTAAAAATTGTATGACATTCCCATAATTCATAATATGTAAACTATCATTATAATCATAATAAATATTTTATTATCACTAAAATTATTTAATTTTTATTTTCATCACCTTTTACTAAACAAAATGAAGTCAACTCAATATACCTCTATCTTCTTAATCCCAAAAAAGCCGCCTCATCATTAAAGTGTTGAAAATGGAGTCTTATACCTACATATAAGTACATATTATGATATTTTGTCGTATCATAAAGCTGGTATAAAAACTGATAACTAAGGGAAAATTGCATCTCTCTTTGTGTAATGTCTTTTCAATTGTGTAATGTAATTTTAATTTTTAATATATATAAAATTGAAAGTCATTTGTTTGGTAAGGATAAAGTTATCACGATAGAATATTAAAATATTTTGATAAATCTTTATCATAACAAATGTCTTGCTTATTTATTTATACTGATTATTATTCATTGTTAATGATTTGCATTAATTGTTGTTAGGTATCCCTAGGTTTACAATGTTTAACATTGTAAACTTGAAGCAAAATTTTCACATATTTTTTCCTTTTCCTTTTTGTTTTTATAAACTCTTTTGTTTTATTTTTACCATGCACATTTGACCGAACTTGCTACATGTTTTTGATTTTTTTTGTTGTTCAGTGTCTATGGCACGCTGTTTACTGCAAAGTCAAGGCTCATAAGTTAATGGACACAATGACCATAATCATGAGATAGCTCATGCAGGGATGGAGAAATCTTTTAATTCCAAAGGATAGTCAATAAGTAGATGGATTAGCAATAAACTATGAGCTAGTTAGAATGACTATAAATTTAGGTACTAAAGCTACAATCAATTTTGACAATGTAGTTATGAATGTGACTATAAAAATATTGGGGCAAGTAATGTTAGAATTGAATTTACTTTTTGTTTACATGTCTCTCTATCTTTTACTATTTCCCTAGGCATGTACACCAGCATAGCAAGTCTCAAACTTGTTGGTCATCGTTTGGGTTTCACATTTTTATTGCATTTATGTATGTTTGAGAAAATTTTGGTGCAAGAAAAGTACGCTTCCTCTACAACCAATTATAGAAGTACTAATGTAGGTCAAGGCCATGGAAAAGATCAAATGCATCATCAAGAAATGGAAAGCCAAGAATAGTCAACAAATGGCTAATGTCAAGATAATAGTAATAATATTACAATTATTCCTTTTGTCCATTATGATCAAGAGGAAGACATTTTTGCAATACCCAAAGGATATGTAGTTATATGCATTGGAAAGTCGAGGAGGCACTATGTGATCAGTTACCAATATATAAATAGTCCTCTGTTGAATGTTCTAATTCATAAATCAGGAATATTTGGCCATTGGATACAAGGTGATTTCTTTTACCCTATGTTATGGATGACACAAAATTTGATTATCATGTAGATCCTCTTAATTTCTCTCAAACAAATTCTATGGAGGAATTGATATGTGTTTGGCCTTACCTTCTTGTTCTTGGACTCTTATCTTCATCTCATCATATTCTCATTTGGGTTACATTTGGGGTCTTTGTGACTAGATTTTTGTTGTTGTTGGAAATATCATGTTTTATTGCTTTTCTTCTCATTTTACATGGTTATTGCACATGCATAAAAAAACTCTCTACATCTAAAAATTGTACCATTGCTTGGCTAATGTTTCTATTGCATCTAACTCTCACTAGTTATAAAATTGTTGTGTAATAGTTTATTGTTTTTGTGATGTTGATCTATCTTTTGATGTTAGATATGATCTTTCAATGCCTACCAAAGAACATAGCATTTCTATGATAGGATTTGCACCATCTAAAAGACAATAAGGTTCAAATTATGTTAAAATTGATGTTCATACTACCTTAATAAGTTAAGGTTTCCCTAGCATGTTGAAACATTGTATGGGATTTCTTCTACACTTATTTGAAGAAAGGTGCACATTATATTTAATCTCATGTTTCATTAAACATAGTATTCATATTATTTCCAATTTTAGTTTTCCAACATTCATCTTACCATCCATGAAAATAATCAAAGGAAACCAAAGAAAGAAAGAAAAAAATAGAACCTTAACTAGAAACATGCTTTGTAGAACCTATTGGAATGATTTGACCTATTAGCTAGCTAAAAGGTAGCATCAAACTTGTCCCCAAAGACAAGAATGCTTAAATCACTAAAGGCAAGTGAAGGTAAATATCTTCTCTTAGCTTCCCTTCACTTGATTCCTTGTGTAGCAACCATATATTCTTCTTTAGAAGTGTGTGATCATGTTGTTTAAGAAGTTAATTTTAATGATTATGTAGGTATCCAATGAAAGTAACAATATGTATTGGACTAGTGCCAATGAAAGAAGGGCTTGTCTGGAAACAAGGGCCATATGTGGTTAAAAGTGAAACATGATTAGTGGTTATATGTGGTCAAAGTGATTCCTTAGTAGGAGTAGTTGATTAAAGAAAAGGAAACTTGCTAGGTTGTGGTTGTCACTATCATGGCCATGGTTTAGCCAACATATTAATTTGTTTGTTGGCATCTTAATGTGGTTATCAGTGGCATTCAATATATAATAAGACCTTGGCCAAAACCTTTAAATTTTCCATCACATATGAATCCTTACATAGAATAATATGACATTGTTGCTTCATATTTGAGCAAAAAGCTAGCAATATCATATTAAACAACTACTTGTGTACACTTTGTAAAAAGTTAAAATCTATCCTAAGTTGGAATTTGAAGAATTGTAAAAATTTGAGGGCCTTAAGTAAAAATAAGGTTATTAATCATGAAAATATTCAATCTAAATCAACCACCAATAATCCTTGCTTAGGACATGCATGGATCAATAATACCATTATGAAGTAATATAGTCATCATTTCCATTTTGACTTTTAGTATTTGCATGCATCTAATGTTATGCTTTTTTTTCTTTTTTTTTTGCAGATTAAAATTTTGGGCATTAGGTACAACTCAAGTAAATAGAGTCATGTTTAATTAATTGGTCAATTGCAAGTGCCATCATCCTTTGTTACGGCTATGTTTAAGTTAGAGGTTGTCAAATAAGATTAGAACCGTGGATGGGAGGTCCAAAGCCCCCCCAAAAACCAAGGAACCAAGCATGAGATCTTGAAATTATGGGCATTCAGTATCACTCGTGTTAATAAAGTCATGTTTGATCAAATTGGTCGACTATAAATGACATCATCCATAGTCAAGACCACAAAAATGTCACAAATTATTAATCATCATTAGAACCCTTGATAGGAGGACCAAAGTTCACCTAAATACCAATAAACCAAAATATAAGATATATCACAAATCACTAAACATCATTAAAACCCTAAATAAGAAGACCAAAACCCAAAAAAAACCAATAAACCAAAACATAAGATCTTCAAATTTTAAATATAATATATCACTTAAATAGAATCATATTTAATCAAATGATATACCAAATCAAAAATACAAAATTATCACAAATCAATAAACATTTTTAAAACCAAACCTTAAATTAAAAGACCAAAATTTACATAAATACTTAAAATAAATAAATAAATAATAAATATATATATTATATATTATATATAATATATATAACATTTTGTACCTTATATATAACCTAGAAAAGCAAAATCCGGTCAAACTTATTAACCACAAATAATATCTTCCCCAAACTATAATACAATTAAACCATAAATCCCACAACAAAATTAGTGGGGACCAAAATCCCCAAAATACGAGTAAAACAAAGCAACGCTACTCATAAAGATTAGTAAACACCGCCATCTAACCAAATCAATTTCATTGTTACACCAATAATGTTGTCAGTTACCATAAAGTAGTTATCTAATATGGCTCAATAAATGAATATTTAATATAAGAACATTGAAGACAATGAATGATATGATGTTAATAAGGTAGATATACACATTGACAAATGTCATTATTTAAAGTTCTTTGTTACCATATGTCTTTTTGAACCCACTGACAAAAGCCCAATAACACTCACATTACAAGTAACCTTGAATTGGGAAATCTTGATACATAACAGTTAGTTTGGTCTTAACCCATCAACATTTCTACTACAACCAAAATATCAAATTTGAGAAGGTTGTGGATGTGTGTGTTTCATGGCAAGGAAGGAAATGGTAGTTGCATGTATTTTTTTTAAGTTTTAAAAGGATGGACTTTTAAAGAGTAAATTTATTTTATATATATACATATATTAAAAATATAAGGCGGATTTTTATTTTTTAATGGTATAATATAAATGGTTGTGTTTTTAAATTGTTATTTATTTATTTTTTGTGATTAAAGGAATCAACAATTTTATTGTTTTTGTAGTTTTATGATATGGATCAATTTCAATCATTACCACTCTAACCTCTATTTAAAGGTTAAGTAGTTGGTACTTCCATAAGGTTTTAAACCAATTACTATTACACAAGGAGTGTTTTAAAGATACATTCATTCATCAATTGTTCTAACGCCTGATGGGAAATTGATATTTAAATATTAATTGAAAGATTACATTTCTAATTATATCTATTAAAATTTAACAAAATAAAAATATTTTATTTTGAGAAATTAATTTTTAGGATTGCATTTTTGATATTTTGAATCTATTTATTTATTTTTTAAATGTATCCCCCATAATGGGTTCCCACTAATGACGAACTTCAGCATGCATTCATGTTTAGAAGAGATTAGCAACCATCTTGCAACAATGTTAACCTTCCGGTAGGCTTGGAAAAACTTTGAAATCATACCTGGACTTGTGCAATCTCGGTCATCGTACTTCACAGTTAACTCGCCCTACAGGATCATAATGGGTTCTCATGATAGCTTGCAGTGGTTTTGTGCGATGTAGGACGAGGATGTGTAGAAATTTCAATTGTAGATCAACCTGATATATGCAATGTACTAAAGCATAATACTTGATCTAGTTCTATAAAACATTAAGCGGAAGCAAAATCAATTTCATGAGCAACATCAAGCATAAATAGATATGACTGATCAAGAGAAATAATCAACCATAACACAAGATATATCATTGGGGAAAGCACCAGCATAAAACCCCCAACACTGTATTATCAATCAAGTGGAAATCCTCTTCTGGTTACAAAAAGAATCAGCTCAAGAGCTATCATGTACTCTTTGCAATCAGAAGATGAAGATCATAGGCTACTTAGGCCTCAATATATAGGCCACAAGTCCTCCAATCCCCTATTACCTTGCGCAATTTTGATTGGGGTCCAATTACAAAACATATGTGAATTAGCCCCGGATCATACCTGTTGTCAACCTCAGGTCCAACTACGCAATCCTTGAGGACACTAGTTCCTCCTGCATGCAAGGAATAGTTACTAGAAATATCCTAGCATCTGATAGTACACTGTCCCTCATCTGATCTCAACTGGGTCTCTATCTGAACTGCCATGCATTAGTTATCCATGAGAAAATACTCAGTTATCTGAAAATAATAGTTGTCACATGCATGCAAGCATCAACAATCTATATCTCATTAATTTAACAACTTGTTAAATTAATCTAACTGGACTTGACTAAGTTAAACTAAGTCAATTGTTTCTCTCATTATAGAACTCATACTTAATTCCTCAATCAGTGGAGAAAATCAAGGATAAATTCCTTAATCGATGGGACAACTAATTGCATGTTCTCACAAAGGCTTCAAGTTTAATTTTCCATAACTAATTAACTCATGGAGAATTAATTAATTAATAATCAAACTGTTGGTAAGACCAAATTCGATTTTATTTCCTATAGTTAGACTAGGGATTGCTAAAAATAGGAAGGCACCATGAAATGTTATTTTTTGAAGACGCGATTTTTAGCAGTTTCACCTCTCACCCAAGGTGGCCAAACTGCTATTTTTAGAAGCGCTATTTTTAGCAGTTCTATTTTTAGCACTTTCTAAATTTAGCATTTCTTGTTGCACACTTTTCAACACTCCCTCTCAACGAGAAAGGGATTATCAACAACCCCGATCCTATCTCTATGGAACTCAAACTTTCCCTTTGACAATGCCTTTGTCAAAATATATGCATCCTGTTCCTCGGTTGAAATGTATAGCAACATCATGATCCTCTTGACCACACAATCCCGTAGATGATGATAGCAAATATCTATATGCTTGGACTTGTCATGAAACACTAGATTCTCAGAGAGTTTAATGCAACTCTGATTATCACAATATATCATAGTAGGATCCATCATCTAACCAAACAATCCCACTAGAATCTTCTGCATCTAAATGGCCTCACATGTAGCTTGACTAGCAGCCATGTATTCAGCCTCCGCTAAGCTAAGTGCAACTGATCTCTATTTCTTGCTATACCAAGAAACCGCAATTGACCCAAAGTTGAAGATTCCTCCAGAAGTGCTCTTCCTGTTTGATGGACTATCTGCCCAATCTGCATCCGTGAAGCCTTGGAGCTTCACTCCCTCTGTCTGCCTGTACCATAATCCATACTGTGTAGTGCCTCTAAGATGTCTTAGCACATGCTTTGCTGCCTTTCAAAATAACTTGGTTGGCTAAACCATAGCTTGACTCAACTGGTTCACCGCAAAGCACAAATCCAATCGTGTGTTCACCAGATATATGAGTGAACCCACAAGCTGCCTATAAACAGTAGCAGCTACTACCTCACCTGAAGTAACATTCTCCTTCCTCTAGTTACTTGCTAGAGGAGTCTCCATGATCTTGCACATCTCCATGTGGAAGCGCTTGAGTATCTCATTGGCATACTTGCCTTGAGACACAAATACTTCGTTGTCTCTCTGCCACACCTCCATGCCTAGAAAATAGTGCATGAGGCCCATGTCCTTCATCTCAAACTCTCTTGCAAGGTCCTCCTTGCAAGACTTGATCAACTAATCATCACCTGTCAAAATCAGATCATCGACATAAAGTACAATAATCAATAGCTTACCTTCTACCATGATGTGGTAGATGTTCACATCCGCTTCACTCTTGGTGAAGCCCAACCTAATGAAATAATTGTCAATCCTGGTATACCAAGCACGAGGTGCTTGCTTCATCCCATACAATGCTCGCTTGAGTCGGCACACATGTGACTCGCGATCGAAGCTCTCAAATCCCTCAGGCTGCTCAATGTATACCTCTTCCTCAATCTCCCCATTGAGGAAAGTTGTCTTCACATCCATCTGATGGATCTTCCAATCCATCTGTGCTGATTGTGCTAGAATCGATCTAATCGATGAGTACCTTGCAATAGGAGCAAAAGTCTCATCATAGTCAATCCCCTCAACCTATGAGAAACCACGAGCAACAAACTTTGCCTTGTGTTTCTCAATATCGCCATCAATTGCCTGCTTTACCTTGTAAAGCCATTGGGAAGTAACCACTGACTTGTCCCTCGGTCTAGGGACAACATCCCACACACTATTCCGCATGATAGAATCATACTCCTATACCATCGCATCCACCCAAACTGGCTGTTGCACTGCCTCCTCAAAAGAAGAAGGCTTGGTCGCTACACACTCCCCAACCAGGGCCATGTAGCCAGTGTATCTATCGGGAGATCTCCTCTGTCTGTGCTGAGAGGATGGCTGCCCCACATTCTCTCTCACATCCTATATCAATTTGTCAGCTTCTTATGAGCATTTACGCCCATCTCTGGAAGACTCTCTAGCAGTGGTGATCTCCACTACTGGAATCTCTACATGCAACTGATCCACATCATCAGGAGGCTCCTCATCCTTAGGAACTAATAGTTCCTCATCATCACCATGCAACTTGAGCTCCCTCTCAAGTGACGCTCGCATGGCTCGCTGCTCATCGAAATTCAAATCCCTGCGCACTACGGTCCTCTGATTGGCAGGCAGAAACACACGATAGTTGTGAGGTGTATCCGTGTACCCCACAAGTATTCCCAACTCAGCTATTAGGTCTAGCTTCTTCCGAGCATCTTTAGTCACATGAAAGAAGACTGGTGATCCAAAGATGCGGAAGTGACTCACATTTGGTCGCTTCCTCGAAAAAGCCTCCATAGGTGTCTTCATCCCCAAAATATGATGAGGACTTCTGTTCTGAAGATACATTGTTGTATTGTTGCCTCAACCCACAGATGAAGTGGTAGGCCTTGGTCATGCAACATCGCTCGAGCTGCTCCCACTATAGACCTGTTCTTCCTTTCGGCCACCCCATTCTGTTGTGGGTTATGAGGTGCCGTGAGTTCCCGTTTAATTCCTTTTGAAGCACAGAAGTCCTTAAATTGTTGGGAAACATACTCTCCATCATTATCAGTCCGCAAGGCCTTTACTTTCATCCCTGATTCTTTCTCTACCAAAGCTTTGAACTCACAAAACTTCAAGAAGGTTTGATCCTTCTTTTGCATGAAGTAGATCCAACATCTACGAGAAAAATCATCAACAAAAATAACCTAGTACCTATGCTTTGTCGTGGAGGCTGTAGAGAAGGGCCCAAATACATTTGAATGAACTCACTCCAGAACTGCTGCTACTCTACTATCTCGATCATTAAAGGAAGCTTTTGCATACTTACCCAAAGTGCAACCTTTGCATGTGCCCGTTTGCTCTAGCTTGCACTTGGGTAATCCGGTAGAAATTTGCTGCATGATCTTCAAGGCCCCGTGATGTAAGTGGCCCAGTCTCCTATGCCATAACTCGCCAATATCTTGGCCATGCACCACCTTTGCTTTGGAACTCAGTGCAACACAGTCTTTTACTTGTAACTTATAGAGATTCTTAACTTGAATCCCTATCTGTTTGGTCTGTCTAGTGTCGATATGCCTTAGGAAAACCTTTCCCATACTAAAGACTACATCATAGCCTTTATCCTCAAGCATAGCAATAGACACAAGATTCTTTTTCAGCCCTGGTACATACATAACATTAGAAAGAGTGAGGGGAGAACCATGCTCCCTCTGAAACACAACCGTACCTTCGCCTGAGACACGGTACTTTCCCTCATCGCCCATCTTGATCCGTATCTGGAGATCCTTCTCCTCTAAAGTGCTGAAAATATTCTTGTCACCTGACATGTGGAAAGAGGCTCCACTGTCCAGGTACCAAACACATGCCATGCTGGATGAAACCATGCATGCGATAAGCGAGAAGTCTAGCTCAAATTGTGAAGCTAGTGCATCACCATCAGATTCCTTGGAGGAACCTTTCTTGGACTTCTTCTTTGGAAAATTAGTAGCATAATGGCCCAACTCATGACAATGAAAGCATCTTACCTTCGACTTGTCAGACTTCTTCCCACCTTGAGAAGACTTGGATTGGGATGCCTTCCCTTTCCCTTTCTTAGCTTTAGTTGTTAAAGCCAAGTTCTCTTCATCATCATGTTTTGATGAAGATCCATCCCTGGTGCTCCATTTAATCTCCTCCTGCATCAAATCCGACCATAGTCATTCCCAATCTGGCAGTTCTTCCTTTCCATTCACTGAGTCTTGGTAGCTATGCCAGCTCTTAGGAAGGCCAAGGAGTGCTAGACTCACCATATCATCATCAGTAGTCACGACCCCTACACTTGCAAGCTCATCCATGCAGGTGGTTAGCTTGTTCAGGAACGTAGAGATAGTGTCACTCTTTTCGCACTTGATCTTGCGAAGTTTGTCCTTGAGTACCAGCTTCCTCTGATCACTGCTATTCTGATATAAATCTTTCAATGTTTTCCACATCGAAAATGGAGACTCCTTCCCATGGAGGCTCGAGAATATGTGATCTCGAACTCCTTCCAGGATGATTCTCCTAGCTCTAGCCACACACTTTCTCCATTCCACCAGCTCAGTATCATCAGTAGGCTTAGGGAATTCTTGATCAATGAAGTCCTTAAGGCCATTATGTTCTAATACTGCCTCCATGCGATCAATCCAAGCTATGTAGTTTGAGCTGCCATCAAGGGCATACTCTAGCCTCAAACCATTAAATGCCATCGATGAAATAGATGTGATAAGAACTTGAGATCTATATCCCGAATAATAAACTTCGAATTTCTCTTGCTTGTATACTGTTCTTCCTTGATCACCTGTGCTCCGATACCATGTAGAAATTTCACCTGTAGATCAAACTGATATATGCAATGTACTAAAGCATAATACTTGATCTAGTTCTACAAAACATTAAGCAGAAGCAAAATCGATTTCATGAGCAACATCAAGCATAAATAGATATAATTGATCAAGAGAAATAATCAACCATAACACAAGATATATCACTGGGGAAAGCACCAACATAAAACCCCCAACACTCTATTATCAATCAAGTGGAAATCCTCTTCAGGTTACAAAAAGAATTAGCTCAAGAGCTATCTTGTACTCTCTGCAATCAGAAGATGAATATCATAGACTACCTAGGCCTCAATATATAGGCCACAAGTCCTCCAATCCCCTATTTCCTTGTGCAATTTTGATTGGGGTCCAATTACAAAACATATCTGAATTGGCCCCAGATCATACCTGCTGTCAACCTTAGGTCCAACTACGTAATCCTTGAGGACACTAGTTCCTCTTGCATGCAAGGAATACTTACTAGAAATATCCTAGCATCTGATAATACACTGTCCCTCATCTGATCTCAACTGGGTCTCTGTCTGAATTGCCATGCATCAATTATCCATGAGAAAATACTCAGTTATCTGAAAATAATAGTTGTCACATGCATGCAAGCATCAACAAACTATATCTCATTAATTTAACAACTTGTTAAATTAATCTAACTGGACTTGATTAAGTTAAACTAATTCATTTGATTCTCTCATTATAGAACTCATACTTAATTCCTCAATTAGTGGAGAAAATCAAGGATAAATTCCTCAATCAGTGGGACAACTAATTGCATGTTCTCACAAAGACTTCAAGTATAATTTTCCATAACTAATTAACTCATGGAGAATTAATTAATTAATAGTCAAACTGCTGGTAAGACCAAATTTGATTTTACTTCCTATAGTTAGACCAGGGACTGCTAAAAATAGGAAGGGACCATGAAATGCTATTTTTAGAAGATGTTATTTTTAGCAGTTTCACCTCTCACCTAAGGTGGCCAAAATACTCATTGGCCAAACTACTATTTGTAGAAGTGCTATTTTTACCAGTTATTTTTTAGCACTTTCTAAATTTAACATTTCTTGTTGCACACTTTTTAATAGGATGGTGTCATGGCAAGTCGATGCCCTCCCTCAAGGTTATTTATGTCCTTTGCCAACTCCATTGAAGGCTAGTCATTTGAGCAAATATCGTGTGTGGGTTCAATGCAAAAGGAAAATGCCTCTGATGTTGCTCCTTTCATCACACTCGACAATTGGCTTGTTCCTGAGTATTCTATGGTTTTCTCGGATGTGAAATTTATGTGTCACAATTAAATGGACTCTTAGCCATCCCCAACCTCCAATGCTAGAAAGATGGGTTTGACACCTGCAATGGCCTCCATAGCTCACAATATTTATCTAGCCCTCCCAAATCCTTCTATGCTTTCTTATGCTTTGCAGGATTTAGTTGCAAAGAGACATGATTCGGTTTGGTTCATCTATTTCTCTAATTTTTTTTTTATCTATGGAGCAATTCGGGAAGAGTTGATGCAATTGGAGAAGGGTGACAAAGCTCATTTGGAGCAATTCAGAGGAGTTCAACAATTCATAGAGTTCATCTAAGGTTGAGCCTTTCAAATTCCACTCTCCGGTATATAAAATCTCATCCAAGAATCATGAGTTGTCATGGTTTGTAGCAAGCCATATTTGGTTTCAATTTACTTTGACTAGTTCTCTCATGGGGTCAGGTCGATGTTGGTTGGACCCGCACGACATACCCTTTATACACACAAACTAGAAGCCATACCCTGACTATAAACAACCATGACGAGGTCTCAATTGGTTGCTTAAAGGCGTATGGTCGTGGCTGCAGGGAAACTCATGGAATTACATATGAAAGTATCAGGTGGAAGCAATGATAGAAGCCCTCTCTACAAAGACATCAACCTCAAACCATTGCAAAATTACTTTGGTCTCAAAGCTCCATGTCGTGGTCCATGACAGTGCCTCAGTGGTCCAGATCAACAACGACAGTTGGTGGGTGGTCAAAACTCTGGGTCAACAACATCCTTGGATGGGTGATGGTTGGTTAATAATTGTTTAGTTAATCATATTGATATTCTCTAAAATGTGCCAAATTAGCTATGGAGTAGTTAGAAAATTTATGTCCTAATTCATTGTGAAAATTTCAACTCTATTATAGCAACTATAAATTATTCTTCTAATTGGTTAAAAATCAAGTACAATTTATTTTTACGACAAACAACAAATAAAATAACAACTACAATTTTCACCATAAAAACATTGCAGAAAGTAAAGTGTTAGAATTGAGAAATATAGAGCACACAATAAATTTGACACAGTTATTTTTGGACAAATATCTCGAAAAACCCAATGTGGAAAAACCGGCACAACTAATGAGGGTTTTATTATTATTATGCAATATTGAAATTATGAGTACAATC
Source organism: Pinus taeda (assembly GCA_000404065.3). NCBI lineage: Eukaryota > Viridiplantae > Streptophyta > Pinopsida > Pinales > Pinaceae > Pinus > Pinus taeda. Next base: position 50,257 of record APFE030494663.1, on the reverse strand, counting down.
TGGATGCCCAAACTTGGCAATCCCTAGTTAGATAATTTGATAAAAATTATTAGAGATAATTTTCCCTCTATACACGAGCAATCCCCAATTAGATAATCTCACAAAAAATATTAGAGAGAATTTTCTCTCTCTCCACGAGCAATCCTGACACAACCTGCCTTACAAAAACTGGCCTTCCAAACCCTTGCGCAGGTCCTCTACATAGTGCTTGCACAAACCCTCACACGTACAACTTGAATATGCGTATGATCAGGTCACCTTACCTACTGTTTCCTCTCGAAGAGATTCTCCAACCCTCTCGAAAATTATCCCAACTTCTGGCTACTGAATTGACCTCTTGCTTAGCCAAATCAATATGCCTCACTAAAGTTTTTTGCGTAGTCCTTGCACAACCTCTAATGGAATAACACTGCCTCTTGTTGTTGCCTCTCTGAAATTGGAAACTTCCTTCAAAATCATTGCCTTTGCTCCCTCTCTAGCTTTGTGTCCCTTCTAGCTCAAACTCTTCTTCCCTCCTCAGTTGTTGTTACTAGATAGCTCGATCTACCAAGGAACTCAACCTCTTAAATGTGTTCTCCATCTAACCATCAAGTTGCTCCTATAATCTCTCGTTGGCAAATCAATGACCATGATTTTAAAGAGAATTCTCACCTTTCTCAACTAATTGTTGTTAATTAATCACTTTTCCTAACTTATACTTAGGAAATATTTAATTATTGATCAATTAACTTAATTGATCCATCTCTAGTTGCTTTCTCCTTAAACTTTTTCTGGGTTCTGGAGATCTTGTTCTTCTTATCCTCTCTGACCAAATTTGAGACTATAACACTTCTCTGATGCTACAAAAACTATCATTCATATGGCTCTCAGGAGTAGAGCCATCATTTTTGTAATGATATGCACAATGGTTCTTGTTTAGGTCCTCCTTTTTTGTTGGACAAGTTAGTCAGGAAAAACATTAGTAATCTCAAGAAGCTAACCTTGTATTATTGGGTCAATTCCCATTTGGGCGACCAATAGTACATAGGAAAACCATATGTATCTTTTGGATTTAGTAATATAAAGACTAGCATTACACACACAAAACAAAAATAACTGTAACAATAAAGATTTGTATTAAAAAACTATGTTTGGGGACATGACCCTACATCAAAAGTTACAAAAGTGGAAGCTCATGCTTCTGTAATATTCAAAAAAGTATTTTCCATAGACTAGAAAAATCCTACATTTACCTACAACACTGTTTGAAAATGAACGTTGGACTCGATACATATTTTTACCAAAAGGTAGCCAAAATTTTCATGCATTGAAAAAACATACTAACTAGACTTTGGAAGGGGAGATACTCCCCTAACCCAGGGCAGAATCCTCCATAGGAGGCACCCTTACATTTAATGAGTGAAATTTGAGCAAATAGGGCTAAGAGAAACCTTAAAGGAGGAATTATTGAGTTGCATTTAACTTGGAGATTCTTGAAGATCCAACTCTTGCTAACTAAGAAAGGTTACTTCATCTTCCATGCTTCACATTTGAACTATGTGCTCCACTAACAACTTTGTTACCACTATTAGGGAAGAGGATGTCTAATTATTATGAATTTTCAAATGAAGAAAATATTGTTGAAGTGATAAGTTCCTCCCTCTAGACCATTAGGGGATCAATCACGTGACCATATTGTGCCATGGATTTAAAATTCAAACTAGATTCAAAACCAACTCAAAAACTACATTGAAAAAAGAACCAATGGTAAGTTTGCGAAGAAGCATCCACCAATTCAAAATTTCCCTCCAGAAGGAGTCAACAACATGGCATCTCAACCATAAGGAATGGAGAACATCAATCCTTGAGAAGCAAAAGGCCCATCAACACAAGGCTAGCCAAAAAATAGAAAGTCCCAAACATATTAGTTATTGCCATGAGTGGACAATCCCTATGTAGCAAAGGATCCAAAAACTTTAGCTAACAATAGAGAATGTAGAGCCTTAAAATAGAAGGAGCTACTTTAAACCCAATGGAAACCAGGAAAATCATTATAGAATTAAAAGAGATATGACATAATGAAATCAAACCAGATTAACACACGAGGGTACCAGAGGACAAAGTTGCCTTAGGGCCTTAGACATTACAACAAATTCCTTGAAACCCCTGTGTCCATGATGATTGAATGTCATTTTGGATTTCTATCTCTCACCCTTCCTCGATCCCATTAAACTAATCTATCCCAACCGAACATCAAATCCATCCTATGCGAAGGCCAATCTAGGAGAATTTCACGAGAGCCTACGGTCGTTCAAATCCATCCCCTAGTACCTGTTCTTGCCATCATTCCAAAATATATTGTGTTGGAGTCATTGTTGTCTTGTTGTATATACGCAAGTTATGGAGAATGGCCAACCCAAAGGGCCACCATATAGCCAACACGTGGATAACATGAGCCATATGAGCGGGAATGCTAAACTCCCCTCATGAACTAACATTACAATCACCCATTTGATTTTTAGGATGCAACAAAACCAACTTTGCAATGTGCCTTGTAATTCATGGGATCAGAGAGAAGGAGCGTTACTCATTAATTCCCAATGATTTTGGCGCCATAGTTAGTACTTTATTAGCGATCTGATCTATAATCACATTGTTTCTCTAGAGGATATGGAAGTGTCTGACCTCCAAAAATTGCCCTAGGAAATACCTAATATGATGGAAAATAGATATTAGTTACTGGTCTTTTGGATTAGTGCCTTTCTGAATGTGATTTATGATGATTTGTGAATCTCCAACTATTGCAATGGATGAGATTTTAGGCTCAGGCTAAAAGTATTCCTTAAAGAAAATCATAAACTTAACAAAAATCAATTTCTCTTATCCTCTAGAAATAATATATATATATATATATATATATATATATATATATATATATATTTTTATTTTTTTTTTAAACTACAAACCATCTTTATAATTTATAAATAAATAAGATTACATTTTTCACATAATCAAATTTCAACTTCCAAATTTTTAGAAAAAAATAATAAAAGTGAAATTGTTTTAATTAACACATCTCCATTCATATATATATACTCTGAGGATTTCACTTGGAAATAAAAATGGTTAAGAGACATTAAGAGAAAATGCCATAGTTGCACTGATAAGACATTTGAAAGGCTTAAGCACCAAGGTTGATAGTGAGCCTCAAGTCTTATGGTTCAAGTATATACACATTAATTGTTAGTGGTTATATCAACTACAAGAATTGGCTTTAATACTTTGACATTACAACTAAATGGCTTTAATACTTTGACATTACAACTAAATGTTTTTTAATTTAAGATGATGATAGTGAAAACTAGATCACTCTCTAAGATGGATTAAAGGTTCAATGTCATGATGAGATAGAGTAGATAATAAACACCGTGTTTGTACATTATTTATAACTATATAAACTAATATAAACTAATATAATATAATATAATATTATATTGTTTTTATCGATACGTGCTTGTAAAGGACCACACAATTCAACAAAGCCTCAAAGTACATTCGTCTCACGGTTTTCTTGGTGACGATGCAATCTTTTCTCCCCGAGTCAATCATTATGTTATTATTTATTCATATGGGTGACAACCATTATTGTGTTGTAATTTAATTGATAATAATATTGCTGGACATTTTGTGTCACTCAAAGTAGTGTAAGAAGTTTTAAAAATATTTTAAATTACAGTGTTTTAATTATTATTATTATTTTATTTAAATTTAAAAATTAATAATAATATTTTAAATAAGATTATAAAGGATTATAATTAATGTTCAAGAGTGAGTTTTTTTATTATTGGATAAGATTTATTTTTTATAAATGTTTAATTTAAAGTTATTTTGAGGGAGTGGCTAAATTTTTGGTTATATTAAATGATTTTATTATCTATGAATAGATAAGTGGATCAAAGTCCATTCTCATGTTTTTCAAATTATTGTTCATGAAGGTTCAATTCAATAGTGGAAAGTTAGAGGTTTTTACCATTCAACAAGTTTCAAATCTCGTGAGTGTTTGGCTTGAAGCCATAGGGTTACCTTGAAGTAGTGGTCAAACATGTGGTTGCACCTAAAGAGATTATAATAAATGATCTCGTGACCCATGCACACATACATGTATCAAAATCGACCCTATCCCCTTCAACTTAAAAGCCCATAAGGGGGCAACCCGAGTGGTTGGGACTAATAGTATTAATGCCATCAAACTCAATTCAAATCTCTTAATTAACCCTAATACGTAATCACAAACTTTGTGTGTAAAATTGAGAGTTATAATGATGACCATAAATCACAATAATAAAATTAAAACAATATTTATATATTAAAGTGGATGATTATATAAATTTAGTTGTTTGATTATAAAAAATTCCAATAAACATGAATAATTAATTTAACTATATTGATAAAATAATGGAATCTCTACATAAAAAAAATACATAAAAAACCCCAACAAAATTATAATATAAAGCTTAATTCATTAACAACATAAATAAAAAAATTATTATATTAAAAAACAAAATTAAATAATTCATTAACAACATACACTAGATACTAGGGGAGGCAGGAGCGAGAGGGGTTATCCTTCACTTTGATGAAGAAATAGAGACACAATTTGCATGGGGTTTGGTGAAAGCCACCAATAACTAAGCTGAATTTTTAGTTCTATGGCAGGGGTTAGAATTAGCTATTATAAAGAAAATCTAGCAACTAACAATGTATAGGGGCTCGATGATAGTCGTCCAACAAGTGTGCAAAACTTAAAGAGAATAAGAGATAAATGAATTGTTGGATTGGTGTTGTATTGGGATGAGATGTTAGACACATCAATAGAAAATCCTAGGCTTGTTTGTAACAGTAGAACGATTCAAATATTCGTCGTCTTTGGATGGAATCATGTGGAAATGAGATTGACTTAGAGAGTATATAATAAAATAAGAATAATGTTGAGCCAAGGGAATTTGATCTGAGAATCAAGTTCAATCCTCCATTTTACAAAGAGTAAACTTGTAATTAGCAAAATTTGTGGATATTGAGTTCTATCATGTCAAGAGGCATCTCAATTCCAAAGTGGGTGAATTTGCAAATAAGGGTGCCCTCCTTGAGTGAGGCATTTTTGATGAAGACAATACAAGTGGTGTGTATAAACCGTTACCATGATAATCCTATGCACAATTCAGTTATGTAGTTTAAATTTTTTTAAGAAGAGGGAAGCTGAGGCAATGAGAGAAATCCTGGATTATGCTCCTCAGCCTCGAGGGCAAATTGAAAAAGAAAATGAAGAATTTCGACTTAAAGTTGGTTCAAATATTGCAAGCTACTTTACCTGTTATGTTAAAGTTGGTTCAAATATTGCAAGCTACTTTACCTGTTATGTTAAAGTCATGTATTGCAAGTTTGTATTATTTGTAGACATCTTTTTGAGGAGTTACAAGAAAAGTTAGTTCAATAGTGTTATATGTACACATAATAGTACTATATGTACACATAGTATGTAGAAAGCAAACTTTTTGTGACTTTTTTTTTCTTTTTTAACTTGGAAGAAAAAAAATAAAAATTTATATAAAAAGTTCTAAATTTAAAACGAGATTTAAATTAATAGAAAAAACCTAATTATTTTTATAAAAAAAACAACATCCATTAAATACTTATTACTATAACTTAATCTTTTTGAACTTATAAAAAAACATATCAAATAATTTATTTTTTAATTATTAACCTAAAATTTAAATAATTTAACCAAAAATATATATATAACTTTTTCCATTAAATTTATACCTTATAAAAATGTAAGATACAAAATCCCTATATCATTTTCATTTACATACAACTTAATCCTTAAAAAAAAAATACAAAATAATTCATTTTTTAATTATTAACATAAAATTTAAATATTGACTTAAAAAAATTAAAATAAGAAAAATTAATTCTTAATATCTAATACCTTATAAAAATGTGAGATACACAATACCTACTCTATCATTTTCATTTACATCCTCATCCTCATGCTAATGAGAGGAGAAATCTATACAAATACAAAATGGTACGTTTTGTATGAATAATTCACTGTTTTTTCTATATTCATAAAGCCATTATTAAATTCTAGCAGTACAACAAAATCCCCACATCGAAAATTCATGTTTTAATGTGTACATCAAAACTTTACTTCATTTAAAATACCTTCCTTACCAACCAACATATAGATAAGTATAAAGGGAAGGAATTGTACTAATTTAAATTGGCTCCGAACCTAACTTCTTCACATTCATTGACTTGGCCTCAACCTAATTGGAGCATTGGATTTTTTATTATTGTGTATGCATGCATCATGCTTGGTATGGGTTCTATAGGATAAGGATTTTGATGATGATAGAGAAGTGTATTTAAAATATACAAAGCATAGCAAAATAAGGGGGGCATAGGTAGGTGGTGAGGTTGGATGGGGCATATTCTAACATTACTAGTGGATTGGTTGATGGTGAGGTTTTTAGGGTTTTCACTTGGTTTGGATTTATAAGAGAGTTCTAATAATAGGAATTAGAAATTTATGGAGTTTATGCGATGGTTAGTTACTTGAAGTGGGGTCTTTTAACTATATTTCCTTCCTAGTGTTAATGTTGTTATTTTGTTATTTCATTGTGGGGCACCTTAGGCAAATACATTTCCTCTTATGTTAAGCAAGTACATTTCCTCTATGTTGGGCTTATTTAATAAAAACCATCACAAAAATGTTGAGGTTTTCCTTCCACACTGATAAAACTTCATTCATTTTTGGAATTTGTATCTCAACCTTAACATTTGGCAGCATATCTTGCATTGTTGTTTTTGTTATTAGTTGAACCGACATTGGTTTGATTCCTCATGGGTCGTGGTCCTTTCCCTTGCATGGGAACATTGTGTTATAATGGTTTCTCTAGTGTGCGAGTTCTCCACACTACATTTTAACCCCAGGGTTTTACAATGTTAGTGTACATTTGAGGTTTTTTTCCTTAGTGTTGTTTATGCCTTTCAGTGAGGTTTAAGCCCTAAGAGCAAGATATTTTGTATGCATTTCTTTGTTTTTTTTTTTTTTTAATAATGATGTTTGTCCTAACATCTTCATGATGTATGTCTTTTTTTAATAAGAAGTTATGATATTTTTTTTAAAGGATGCTAATTTTTTATTTCATTAATTTTTTTTATTATGTTTTTCAATTTGTAATTTATATTTTTGGAAGAAAAATAAATAGTAAAGGGGAGAGAAGAAAAAGAAGGACACTGATTATTTTTCTAGAAATGAGATACTATATGATAAAGGTGGCTCCTATTTTCAAGGAAGGAGAGTAACTTGAACATGGTGAGATAGTACTTTAATTTTTTGGTGAGGCCTAGAGAAAGGAGTAGAACAATTTTATTTATCCAAGTAATTTTCAATTATATTGTGGTCCATAACATATTTACCAAATTTACAAGAATGCTCTAGAGTTCTCATTTTTTAGAGGCCGCATTAAAAAAAAAAATATTTTTTATTTTTATTTTTATTTTTATTTTTTATTATAATTATTTTTTTATTTTTAATATTTTATGCCGATGTCGTTACTAGTAACATGCTTTTTCTTTAGAGGTTGTTTTGAAAAATTAAAATACTCTTAGTTATAGAGTATCAACACTTTTCTCAAATGTTGTTTTTTCAAAAATTTTTTTTCTTTATACTTTTTTTAATATTTTTTCTTGTTTTCCTCATTGTTGGTTTGACAACTGAGTTATGATAGGTTTTCCCACTCTAAAAAAAGTAAACAAAGTTCTTCATTGATTTAGGATGCCATGCATTTTAAATATAATTTATAATGTTACTTTTTAATCTTTCTTAACTTCAATTCAATGCATAATTAATAGTTGTAACTAGAAAAAACTACTTTTAAACATTAAGTATAAAGAACATACGTTTGACAACTATTTATAATGAGAAACATATACATTAGAAGTCTTTTGTTAAAATGACATGTCAAATAAATATTTTTATGGTCTTCATATTATATTTCCTCCTTCCTATTGTCAATGTTCTGATTCCACTATGGAGCAACTTAGGTAGGTATGTTTCCTTTATGTTGGGTTGACTCAATAAGAGTGATGGCATAAATGTTGAGGTTTCCTCTACGAAAAGATTTGGACTATATTGGTTGGGAACAACTCCACTCTAGTGATTTACGATTGCAAATGGCTTATGTGGTCTAAACTTTAAACTCTATGTATCAATCCAACGTCTAGCATAGTGATAAGGTTTATGATTAGATATGGCAACTTATCTTGCATTGTTGTTTATGTTGTTGGTATGATCTACATTGATTTGATCACTCATGGGTTGTGGTCTTTTTCCTTGCATGGGGACTTTTAGCTATAATGATTTCTCTAGTGTGGGAGGTTTTCACATTAATTTTAGTCTTAGGGTTTTACAATGTTAGTATGTATTTGGGGATTTTCCCCCAAATGTTTATGTCTTTGGATGGGGTTTGAGCCTTAAAACTCAAGGTATATTATATGAACTTATAATTTTTTGTGTAATTGTCGTTTGTCTTAGCATCTTCATGACGTATGTTATTTTTTAATGAGAATTTATGTTTTTTTTCAAGGAAAAAAAGTGAGGCATAGGTACAAGAAGTTATATTTCGTTTTTTCTTAGCACTTTTCCTATTAATTATCAATTTACAATCTATATTTGATGAAGAAAAATAGATATTAAAAGGAGAGAGAGTGAATTGGACACTAAATGTTTTTTTTTTTCCTAGAAATGAGATAAGCATAAATTTTAATTAGTTTAAGAGATAATTAGTTAACTAGATAACTAGGAGAGGTTCCAATTGATTCCACATGTTTGTTGAATCCATTGAAAGGTTAACATTCATGCAAGCAAGGCAACCTTAGGAACAATAATGGTAGTTAATACATAAGAAACTTAACATTTCGTCAAAATGTTTTTAGCTGATGCACAAATTTTACCCGAACATTGTGCACATGTGGATGAAGTTTTATAATTATGTTCATAGAACATGCTTTATAAATAGTAAATATTCATTTAGAGATCGTGTATATTATCATCTCCTCTATCCATGTTTGAGATATATGACAGAGGAGACCACTATTATTAAGGGAAGGAGAGTACCCTAAGGATGGTGAGGTAGTACTCTAATTAGCAATATTTTGGGAAGGTTCGGAGAAAGGAGTGGAAAAAATTTAGTCATTTAAGTAATTTTTGTTTATGTTGTCATCCATAACATAATCACCAACTTTACGAGAATATTTTAGAGTTCTTTTTTTTTAGAGGTCACATTTAATAGTTGTTTTATCCTCATTTCAAATAGTGGTGTTACTAGTAACTTGTTTTTTTCTTCAAGGTTGTTTTTGACATTTTAAATCTTCCTAGTTACAAGTTATCAACAACTCTCTCTCTCTCTCTCTCTCTTGTTCCTTTGTCGATTTTTTTCAAAGAAATGAGTAAGAGTTTTGTATTAATAAAAACTAGATTTTGGGCAAGAATCCTTACAAAATCTTTCTAACTTTTGATAGTGGGAAATTTCAACAGTCCTTACAAAAATGGTGCTAGCTCTTGAGCTGCAATTTTTCCATATACTAAAAAAATTGCCTCTGATAAATTTGCATAAGGACGTAAGAAGCAGTAGATATTTACACTGCATCATTAAAATTCACATATGAGAGCAAAAAACCAATAGGCACGACTGTGAATCCTTCCATCAACAACTGCCATATCCAGGGGGGATCAACCCTGCACGAGTAATGAAGTTTTTTCTTTGTAGACGTTGCGTTGGTACCATTTCCCACCATATCCAATGAGATGCCACTGACCATTGAATCCTCTAGAGTGTAGACCCGAGCATTGAGGGAGATAACTTCCTCACGCAAACCATTCAACAAAAGCTCTAGAATTCTTAAAATCCGAATAAATTTGACTTCCAAAAGAAGTTTAGTAGATTGTGTTTACCTTTCAACCATTTCATCCTACCATTGTCTGGCCACCCTCAACGATTCCATTGAATCTAGAAACCTATCAAGCAACAATCTTGTGACCATACTCCCCAGACTTTACAGAGGTTTCACAATTTCATGAAAGAGCCATTGTACTCGACTTGGTAAAGAACCAACATGCATAACCCACACACCAAAACTAGCAAGAGATGGCTTCACATGAAGAAGCAGGGAGGCTAGATACATTGCTAAATCAACAAGGTTGGGATCCGACCACGAGTTAATCTGAAAGATAATTTCCATTACAGGACCAAAATCCTCGGAAGGACGATGATTTGACTATTGAGGGATGTTGAAGGAGATTGAAATTAAAACTATCTCACTGCTCGATGAATGAAGATCTATGGCCACTGTGAGCTCCAACCACTCCCACCTAAAAAGTCTTAAATGCTCATAACACCTTGAATGAGGGAAGGAATGAGTTGCTTGACACTTAAAGATCCACATGAGACACCTACAAAGATCCATTAAGGACTAACGTGAGAAAGAAGAAGAGTGTCAACTCCCAAATCCCATCACTCTTGGGGTACAAGATGGGGACCAGACTGCATGGAGGATAGAGGATCCATCCCCAACACAAGACAAACTTTCAATCATATCATGATTAAATATAAAACTGAAAGATCTCTTTCCATGGCTAAGGGATAGGGGAGAATTTACTTATTCCATTATCCATTTCTATTTTGCCTTGCTCCAAAATTGAGCCTTTATTTGCCAAGGAGTCAACAACTAATTTTAGGTGATGTTAGACATGAAAGAACTCCAAACACTCAAACTAGGAAACAATGAAGCATATCCTGATAAGAATGGGAGGGTGATCTAAAACTGGAGCCTTCGAGGCATTGAGCACTTATCAAATATAACAAGCTGACAATCACCAAAAACCATAAATATTGGTAACTTTCTTTACCAAAGATATTTCCAGACCTTTCCATAGCACAAGAAACTTAAACTTGATTATTGGACACGTGGCAAAGACCCCAAGCAAATTGAAACATGATTTTTTCATAGGGGCTGAAAAATACCCTTGTTGCTCCTGCCTCCCCCTCCGTTGTCAAAATTTTAATAGTATTTTTTGAAGTGTTTTTTTGTTAAACCTAAAATTTGACGTGTTTGATTTTTTTTTTTTTTTTGGCTAGTTTGTTTGTGACTTGCAGGACTAGCTTGTGACTAAAAATGCATGACCCAGGGGCATCTAAGTAGTCAAAATCACTTGAGGATCTAAAATTTTTCTTCCACGACAATATTTAGACTACATTAGTTGGAAACAACTCCATATAGTGATTTATAACTACAACTGGCTTTTGTCTGCTCATTTTTAGACTCTATATCTCAATCCAATGTTTAGTATAATGGTGGTAATTATGATTATATATAGTAGCTTATGTCACATTGTTGTTTTTGTTCTTGGTTTGATCTATATTAGTTTGATCCCTCATGGGTTGTGGTCTTTTTCCCTACATGGGAACTTTGGGCTAAATGGTTTCTCTAGTGTGGGAGTTTTTCACACTACATTTTAACCTTAGGGTTTTACAATATCATTATGTATTTGGGGTTTTTTCCCTCAATGTTGCTTATATCATTTGATGGGGTTTAAGCCCTAGATCTCAAGGTACATTGTATGAAATTCTGTATTTTTGTGTAACTATTATTTGTCAAAACATCTTCATGATAAATAATAAGTTCTAATTTTTTTCAAGGTAAAAAAGAGAGGCATAGGTAAAAAAAAATTACATTTCTTGTTTTCTTTACACTCTTTCTTTTAGTTATCAATACACAATCTATATTTGATGAAGAAAAAGAAATGCTAAAAGGAGAGAGAGAGAGAAGGTTGGTATGTGTTTTTTCTAGAAATGAGATACTATATGATAGAGGAGACCAATATTTTCAAAGGAAGGAGAATACCTTGAGGATGGAGAGGTGATACTATGATTGGCAAATTTTTGGGAATGTTAGAGAAAGGAGTGAGGCAAATTTATTGATTCAATTAGTTTCATTTATATTGTTGTTTGTAGCAGAATTACCAACTTTACAAGAATGTTCCAAAGTTCTCGTTTTTTTTAAAGATCACATTTAATAGTTGGTTTATCCTCGTTTCAAAAAGTTCTTATTAACATGTTTTTTTCAAGGTTGTTTTTCAAATCTTAAATCTTCCTATATATATATATATAGAATGTTCCTTGTTCAAAAAAATAATAATTAGGAGTGTTATTTGTGCTCAGTCTAAAATTTGACATTTTTAATTACTAAAAATGCTATATGTTATTTATTTTTTCAAAATTTTGATTTTTTCAATATTATTAATTGATTTAGAATGCCATACATTTTAAATATAATTTAAAATATCAGTTGTAATAATTTTTTTAGCTTTAGTTCAATGCATAATTGATATTGTAACTAAAAGACACTACTTTTAAACATTCAATATTAAAAATATATATTTAAACGCTAGTTATAATGAAAAACATATACACTTTAGCATATATTTTGTTTGTTTGTTTGTTTAAAATGACTTGTCAAATAAAACATTTTTATGGTCTTTAGGTTATATTTCCTCCTTCCTGTGGCCAACTTTGTGATTCCATTGTGAGGCAACTTAGGTGGGTATGTTTCCTCTATGTTGGGTTGACTCAATAAGATTGGATGGCATAAATGTTGAGGCTTTCCTTCCACAATTAGATTTGGACTATATTGGCTACGAACAACTCCACTCTAGTGATTTACAACTACAACTAGCTTTTGTGCGCTCATCTTTAGACTCTAGATCTCAATCCAATATCTAACATAGTGGTGGTGCTTATGATTAGATATGGTAACTTCCTTGTTTTGTAAGCAAATTTTATTCATTTTATTATAACCACTAGGGAAAGTAGCCCAATGGAAGTGCCAGAGTTTTTTCAACATCCAAAACATATTAATGCTATAAAATTTCAACACTAAAATATTCTTGTTGCGTGGTCTGAGCCCAAGTAAAGCAACTATTAACCTTAAATTAAAATACTAGAGAGAAAAGGTATCAAAATAATAGTGTATTGAGTCTGTCAACCAGTCTTGGGGGGTTTGATTCTTTGACCATTATTGGTTCTTTGACACTCCCTAGTGAGCAAGTTAGATTTAGGGGAAGACCCAAAGGAGCCTCTATATGCTGCAATCATTGGTGTAATCTTCAAGTCATGAGTTGAATATCATCTAGAATCAACATAGTCTCCTCCCTCATCACGTTCCAATCCATAAAACCAAATACTCATCCCATATCATCTTTAGATGCCAATATATGCCAATTGTGTGCACGTATTGGTTGGATCTCCCTTTAATGAGACTAATTTTCGAGATCCATTCTTCAAATTCACTAATTACTTCCATGTTTGAAAGGAATCCACACTCTCTAGTAATTTCGTACTCATATTGGGTGATTCTCTCCTGTATCCGTGCCAATGTATTACCTTTGCATTGGCCAACTAACAAATTTTCTCTTTGTTATGCTTAAGTGAACCCCATTTACCTATAGTAAGTTGCTCCCTTTCTTACTCTGGCACATTGCCTGGGAATTATACTATTCAATATTTCCCTTGGGTTAGAAGCTTGCTCCAATGAGAAGGAGAAAAAAAGGAGGAGGGGGGATTGAAAAACTAAAGCGAAACCTAACCTCGGGGGTGAGCCTTGAGGCATAACTAATCTTGAAAGCATGTGGAGAGGAAACACGAAATAGTTTAGAGAAGGGCCAAATGAATTCTAGAGGCGAGGGGCAAGAGTGACTAGGGAGGGATGAATGAAAACCAAAGGAGGGCTCAACAAGGGGGTTAAAGGTGTTACAGACGAGAAAATATTTAGAAAAAATAGGAATAAGGATTTCCCAAGAAGTAAATAGCTAGTCACAACCCATGCAAGTTTCAGAGCAAGGATTTAATAGGAAATCCCACCACTTCTAGCCACGAAACCTGCGAGTGGAAACCAGAGTCCATGAGTGGTAGTACACATTGATTAGTGCGAGACTTATTCCCACAATATCCCCCTAACATATGTATTGAAGCTCTAGTGCTCAAGATTTTCTTTTTCGAACGTGTTTGGTGCAACCGCCACACAAAACAATAAAACTAAAAGGACTACAAATGTTGCAACTTCTAATCCTCATAATCACCGTTTAATACTGAGTTGATAGTGGAATTATTTTGCATTGACCACCTTATGCTTCCATGAACCTGCAATATCATTGAATGGTGTTCCTTCATAATGGCCTACATGTAGTGAGAATTATTATGAGGTGGGGGGTGTTGTGCCACCTTTTCAAATTGTAAGCCTTGGTGGGGTGGCAACCATGCAACCCCAAAAGTATCCCCTCATTATCACCCCATCCATGGAAGACGAATCCCTTTGAGCTAGATCAACCTTTTTTGTTTCAATTTAGATGGGGGAAGAGTATCCCACGTGGTACTTATTTGGCTGGCTTGGTCTACACAACCTTTAATAGCGAATAAATTATCAATTTTATTTCCATGTCTTTGGAGATGCAAGGTGTGTATCATTGGAATGAGTGGTAATAATTTGGTCACTTTGTCAAAACTACATTCTAATCTCCAACTTTTAGAGACTCTATTGGTTGGTGAACCATGGAGGATTTCAGTAATGATATTGGTGATTAGTTGAAAGTCCCCCTCTATAATGAGATTTTGAATTCTTTGAGAGTGAGTTGAGTCGTATCCTATTTCTAGAGATTTTAATTTAGTTGCATTATTATTTCTAACACTCGAAAAACCAAGATAAAGTGACAGGATATTACCTAAATGGTCTTGGAAGACCCTGCTTTATCATGTAGTGCCATATTTCCTTTGGAAGCTCCATCAAAGTTCAATTTTGTAAATGATGGTGGGGAGGAGACCAATGAGAGGGGATGGGTGGTGAATTTTGGTTGGTGGAGTTCTAGGACAAAGTGGACTAAGTGAGTAGCTCCCAAGCCTTGAGCATTTCAACTTCCATGTCATGGGCTTACTAATCTTTCACATCCCAATGGTGAGAAAGGATTGATTCTCTAATTTTAGCTTTGATGAGCCTCCATGTATCATATAGATTTAGGGAGTTATTCATGAAGATTATTCTTTTTCGTTCTTTCCACAAGGCCCATAATATGAAGCTTGGAAGCAAGGTCCAAATCCTGTTAAGAATGGGATTTACAAAATCCTATTCATTCCAATTTTCTATGGTACTTAGAATGTTGTATTGATTATGGTTATTTAAATTCATAGTGTTTTATAGAGTTGATCATATGGCATTAGTGAATGAACATATATTGAAAAAATGCTCCATATCTTTCGTTGTTGACTTGCACAAGTAACATATAGAGGGGTCAAATAATCCTCTTTTGAGTAGCTTATTCCAAGTTGAATCTTTTGATGGATCAAAAGCCACATAAAGAGGGATATTTTTAGCCATAAAATCTACTTCCAAATTCTTTCCCAGACTACTTCTTTGGGGTGATTTTCTATATTTTCTACGATATGGTAGGATTCCTTTATAGAGAAGAGGTTACTCGGATTGTGACCCTAGGTGAGCTTATCCTGCTCTTGGGAGATTGGAATGATCTTGAGTTGAAGATCATTCCAGAGGATTGCCACTAGTCTCCCTTGGGCTAAAGGTATAAGTGGGATTGACTTAGCCAAGTGCATCAAATGGAGTTGGGGTGATCTACAATCCAATAGTCTCTGACTTTGATTATGTAATGTCTTACATGTTCAATTGTAGAATATGCAACTTACTATGATATGATAGCATTAGAAGTTGTTTCCATGATTATTCCTAGTAGTTAGCAATAGTTCCATCGTGTATCTCCCAAAACCAGTGTTGTTGTATAAGATGCATTCCCTTTTTAGCTAGGCTCCAATAGATTGAAAACAATTACTTTGGATCGAGTGATGAGTGGGATCGTTATTACCATATTTTGCATTCAAGATATGCTTCCATAGTAAAGAGTCACCCTAGATCCATCTCCACCATATTTTAGCTCCTATGAAAATGTTTAAGATGTTATGCTCCCTTAGCCCTAATCCACCCTGAAGCTTAGGAAAACATAGCATGTCCCATGCAACTAAATTCCACTTGCATTCCTTCTTTACCTCACTCTAAAGGAATATTCTTTCATGCTTCTAATGGTTAATAGAATGGAGATATGGGCCATGAACACCTAAAGTTGGTAGACGGGGAAATCTTGTATGACAAATTTTAGCAAGACAATTTTCCTTGCAATGTTAAGAGAACAAAAAGTCCAACTGACTAGTTTGCTTTCCATTTTGTTGATTAATTCCTCCCAAGATTTGAATTTTAGGAAGTTTTCCACTAAGGGTGCTCCCAAATATTTCATGGGGAGCCTACATCTATGATATCCTAAAATTATTGCAATATGTATTTGCACAAGGATTGGAGTATTAAAGAAAGAGATTTGAGATTTTACTTGATTACTTTCCATACCTGAAGTTGCAAAGAAGTCTTCCAAAAAATTGCAAATGAATTTTGCTTCCTACACTGTTGAGGTAGCCATCCCCATTGTATTGTCTATGATTTGGTTATGCAATATAGGTCTCTCCAAGCAATTGAATTCCTTTTAGTTTATTTTAAAAGATAATTGCTTTGATGGCTCTTCCTAATCTCTCAACCGCTAAGATGAACATAAAGGGGGATAGAGGATTACCTTGAAAAATGCCTTTGGAAGGGGAGAAGATTCAATAGGGGGATCCATTGAGCAAAATGGAAGAAAATGTAGAGGACATAATTTTTTGATTTGGATGATCCAATCACTTGAAAAACCAAAAGAGGATAAGATTTGAAATAGAAAGGATCAATTGAGTTTGTAAAAGGCTTTATATTTTTCCATTTTGATAAGGATGCTAGGTTTCTTAGAGATTTTTAAAGAGTGGATAAACTTGTGGGACAAAAGAATTCCATCCAAGATCTATCTTCCTTCTACATGTCATGATTATTTTGGGGAGATGAGATGGTGGGGAAAATCAATTTTAATCTAGTGGTAATTATTATAGAGATAGTTTTGTAGGCCACATTGAAGAGGGAAATGGGTTTATGGCCACTTTTCTCATCAACCTATTCCTTCTTAGGGATCAGGATAAAGAAAGTGGCATTTAAGGAAGGGAGAATATAGAGAGATGCATAGGATATGTTCAATACCTTCAAAATATCCTTTCTTATTATCAGGCAATAGGCTTGGAAAAGGTTTGTAGTGAAGTTGTTTGGACCTACCCCTTATTTTTCATCATCAAATTTACTACTACTTTGATGTACTCATAGGTGATGCTTTTGAGGAGGGCCTCATTTTTTTCCTTGGTAACAAACCGTGGAATATGTTGTGTGATTCTTGAAATTATTTCCTGATTAAGAGGTTGTGGATCTGATAGTAGATTGTTATAATATTGCATTCTTTCATCTTCCATATGACTATGAGCTCAAAGTTTTAGGCGTGATGAGCTTTTGAGAGATACTATCCTATTATTATGGAATCTTTGGAGCATAAATTTTTGAAAAAACTATGTGTTTTCCCCCTCCCTAAACCATCACACCTGATATTTTTTATTCCATGAATTCTCCTTCTACTTTTGTTTGTCTTCTAGTTGCGTGAGGAGTTTGACTTGCTCCCAAATTATCTCTTTTGATTTACCATGAGGGATTGTTGATTGTTGAAGAGTGGCCATTTTCTCCTATAAATCTTACTTGGCCTGAAAAATGTTGTTGAAATGCTCCTAGTTCCATTTCTTTAGTTGATTCCTTAGTTTCTACAACCGCTAATACATGGTGAATCCTCCTAGATGATCCATTTTACTCCACCATTCTTGAATTTTTTTCCATGAAATTTTGGTGTGAGATCCCTGATTTCTCGAACTTGAAGGGCTTGTTTTTAGGGTTTGCTTGGATTTTCAAGTCCAAATTAATTGGCTAGTGGTGTAACCCCTTGTATGGGTGAATCATTACCTCCATGAATATACCTTTTGACATCAATAATTCTAAAATTAGGTGTTAGTTGAGGTGTGAGGCAATTTTCTACATGTTACCTTGTATATTATTCCAAGTATGGATGCGATTGACATTGTCTAGATCAAAGAGCTTGGAATTTGTTATCCCCAAATAGATAAGCCTCCTTTTCTATTTTTTGAACTCCCCTCTCTTTTTAGCAAGTAATCTTATTAAATTAAATTTTCCTCCAATTATCCATGGTCAATCATCGATGATAATGGTGGGGTTACTTATAGAATGTAAGAAGCTAACATTGTCCCTTTGAAGCAATGGTCTGTAGAAATTGGAGACATAAAAATATCACCAGATCCTATAGGTTGTAATTTGACTGTGATGACCCTTGAGGTTGTGAACATATCTGATATAATCACTTCTTACAAATTTCAAAACATGGCTAAGTTTCCAGCTTGCCCTTATGCATCTATGGCTACATGTCGAAATTTCTCCATTTGATTGAGATCACTTTGGTGATGTATTCACTAGAACACTTTGTTTCTTATGTCATCATGAAGGTAGGGAAATCTTACTGCCATATGTTTCTAAGGAGCCCATTCTTTCCTTTATAATTAAGGTACCTTATGTTACATGATATTAATTTCATTAGGAACTAGGGTTGGTGGAGGAGTATACCTCTAAGATTATCTTGATTCTACTTGAGTTAACAAGCATTTCCCCTAACTCTTGAAGAGTTTATCGGTTGGATTTCATCCTTTTCTCTTTTCCTCTTTTTGCAAATTGGGAGGATCTTTTAAAAGTTGAAATTGTACCCCTAGTTGAGAAATTGAAGGGGACATATCTTATACTTTTTTCTAGGCTTGTTGTCATGCTTTGAGATACACTTTTCCCATAATATTGACTTGGTGCTCCAAGATGGTGCTGGGGTTTTTTATTTTTTCCTTTCCAAGCCTTTTCCATGCTTATTAGATCCAAGGTGTTGAGATCCATGTCATCCATAGTATCCAACTCTAGTTTAGTCTCTTGATATATCATGTTGATCTCTTGTGGCATGACTTCTCTAACTATTTTTGGATTATGCACTACTTCTTCTTCTATTTTAGAAGGCCGCTAATTAATGTTTTTCTCATGCATGGTTTGGTTTGGGTCTTGGGAGGGTTTTGGATAGTTTTGGTCTTGTGGAGCTGGAGAATCTAGATCAATAATGGGTTGAAACGATTATTGGTTTTAGGTTTTTTTCTAGAGGATGGGGGTAGAGGAGCTTTGCGACTTCATTTGTAGGAACATAGCTTAATGAAGACCTATTCACCCTTATATGGTGATTTCAATTGGCTTGCATCAAGGATCATGAGTGGACATTCCCAAAATAAATGGCCATATTCATGGCAATGGTGGCAACTAAAGGGAATGTGCTCATAATCCAAGTTTTGCTTCTAGAGTTCATTTTGGTACTAAATGTCATGTAACTCTGGTAGTGGCTCTGCAATGTTCACGCAGACATAGATCCACAAATTGGAAACATATCATGCTTGCTTGGTCACTCTGAGGTTTATACAAAGTCAGCTAGGGCAATTCCTATTCTTGCTAGTATTTCTTACTCCCATAATTCTCTAGGTAGAGAGGACATGCAAATCCATACTAGTGCAACTCTAAAATATTCTTTGTCTAGTATGAAATTTTTTGTCCAGTATTAGAGGTAGAGTCTGGTCGAGTTAAAGAAGTAGAGGCCACCTTCAAAAACTCTATTCTTGTCCTCTATGTTGGATAATATTGTTGTGAATAAACCTTTTGCATCCAATTCCAACTTGATCTATCATTTAGGTTACCACTTTTTCTAAATCCACCATGAGAGTGCATTTTCTAAAGGCCAATTCCCCATAAATTTACCTAACAACACGTGGTCTTTCATATATTGTATATAATCTCAAATATGAAAGAGTTAAATTTTAATTTTGGTTTGACTACTACTTAGGGCAATTAATTTTTGGGAGAATGCCTCGGAGGGTGAGAGTTCGATGGTGTTGTGTAGCTGGATATGTCATCACCTTTGAGTGGAAACAAGGTGGATAGTCTAGGGTCACATGGTTGGCATTAATGGATACAACTATCTTGAGAGACCATGTTGTTGTAGGAGGGAATAATGCCCCCCTTTGGCAGAGATGATCATGAACAAATGGCTCAAAAACCTAAGCTTGGAGAGTATGCTTATTCGGATTTCCACAGTTGATATTAGAGCATGCTTATGAAATGAGTGGTTTGAAGTTCGAATAGTTAGATGATAAGATATGGTAACTTATCTCACATTGTTGCTTTTGTTGTTAGTTTGATCTACATTGGTTTGATCCTTATGGGTTGTGGTCATTTTCCTTGCATGGAAACTTTCGGATATATTGTTTTCTTTGGTGTGGGACTTTTTCACACTACATTTTAGTCATGGAGTTTTATAATGCTAGTGTGTATTTGGGGAGTATTTTCCCCAATGTTGCTTATGTCTTTGAATGGGATTTATGCCTTAGAGCTCAAGGTATATCGTATGAAATTCTATGTTTTTGTGTCACTATTTTTTGTCCTATCATCTTCATGACATATGCTATTCTTTAATAATAAGTTCTAATTCTTTTCAAGGAAAAAAGAGAGGCATACATAAAAAAATAATTTGCATTTCCTATTTTGTTGACACTCTTGCTATTAATTATCATTTTACAATCTATACTTGATGAAGAAAAATAAATACTAAAAGGAGAGAGAGAGAGAGAGAGAGAGAGAGAGAGAGAGAGAGAGAGAGAGAATGTTTTTTCTAAAAATGAGATACTATATGATAGAGGAGACTAATATTTTCAAGGGAAGGAGAGTACCTTGAGGATGGTGAGGAAGTATTCTGATTGTAATTTTTTTGAAAGTTTGGAGGAAGGAGTGGGGCAAATTTATTCATCCAAGTAGCTTTCATTTATATTGTTGTCCATAACATAATCTCCAATTTTACAAGAAAGTTCCTGATTTATCATTTTTTTAAAAGTCACATTTAATAATTGTTTTATCTTCATTTCAAAAAGTGGTGTTACTAGTAATATGTTTATTTTTTCTCAAAATTATTTTTGACATTTTAAATCTTCCTAGCTTTAAAATATCAACACATATTTTAATGTTCCCTGTTCAAATATATATCTATATATATGTTTAAATTTCTTATCATTTATTTTTTCAAAATTTATTTATTATATTCTTAGTTAATTTAAGATGTCATATATTTTAAATATTAATTTTAAACCATTTTTTTTAGCTTTAGTCAAGTTCACACTTAATAATTGTAACTAAAAGTACTACTTAAAAACATTTAATATTGAAATTATACATTTGAAAGCTAGTTTTAATGAAAAACATATATAACTGAGAAGTTTTTTTTTTTAAATAAATGTTAGGTTAAATAAATCATTTTTTTCTTGTTTTCAAACTATATTTAAACTTTCATATGGTTAATTTTGTGATTCCATTATGTGGTAACTTAGGTGGGTACATTTCTTCTAAGTTAGGCTTACTAAAAAAGGTGATGACATAAATGTTGAGGTTTTCCTTCCATGACAAGATTTGGACCATGGTGGTTGGCAACAACTCCACTCTAGTGATTTATAATCACAAGTGGCTTTTATGGGCTCATTTCTAGAATATATAGTTTAACCTAATGTTTGGCATAGTGGGGGTGGAGGTGCTTAGGAGTAGATATGGAAACTTATCTCACATTGTTGTTTTTGTTGTTGGTATAATCTACATTAGTTTAATCCCTCACGTTTATGGTCATTTTCCTGGCATTAGAACTTTAGTCAGGAATGGTTTCTCCCGAGTGGGAGTTCTTCATTGCCTTTTAAGTGTTTTAAAATTTCGATGTATTTAGAAATGGTTCCCTTGTCTTGTTTATGTATTTGGATGGAGTTTGAGCCTTAGGTTTTTTTTTTAAATATATATGTTTTTTAAATAGGAATTTTTTTTAAGTGGAGGGAAAAAAAGAAAAATAAGGGTAAAAGAAGTTATATTTCTTATTTGATTAAGTCTTTTCCTTTTGTTTATACTAAAATACTAAAAGGCTAGAGACAAAATGACACCAACTATCTTTTCTAGAAAGGAAATATTATATGATAGAGGACACTATTTTCAAGGGAAGATAGAGTACTTTGATCATGGTGAGGTGGTACTTTGACTAATTGACTGGCAATGGTGGGGAAGGTTGGGAAAAAGGAGTGGGACAAATTCAATTATCTAGGTAGTTTTTATTTATGTTGTATTTGATAAAATAATTGCTAATTTTATAAGAATACTTCAAAGTTATCATTTTTTAGAGGTCACATTCACTAGTTATTTTATCCTCATTTCAAAACACATTCACTAGTTATTTTATCCTCATTTCAAAACTAGTGTTATTAGTAGCATGTTTCTTTTCTTTTTCAAAGTTGTTTTGTCATTTTAAATATTTTTAGTTATAAAATGTCAAACTAAATTTTTTTTTTTCAAAAGTTGCCTTTTATTTTATTTTATTTATTTTTCATTTCATTTTGTTTTTTTAATATAGTTTTTTTTTCTTGCTTTTTACTTATTTTTTTAAGATTTATTTTTTCGAGTAAACTTAATTAAAAATGTTACGTGTCCTTTATTTTTTCAACATTTTGATTTTTCATTTAATTATATACTCTTAACTACTTTGTGACATCATACATTTTAAATCTAATTTAAAACATTTTTTAAAATTTTAATTCAATAATAACGATAGCTGTAATTAAAAGACACTATTTTTAAACATTTGGTTGGAAAAATATGCCTTAAAAAGCTAGTTATAATGAAAAACATATAGTTTTTTAAAAGTTTTTTGATTTAAAATATCATGTCAAATAAAACAATTTTATGGTCTTAGGGAAAAAGAAGAACATAAAAACAATAACATTATTTTATTTTATTTTTTCTCTCACACACATTCCTTTGAAGTAAGATTCACATAAAAATGAAAGATAAAATGTAAAATTTATAATATGATGAAGAATATACTAGAAATATTTATCTATAGCAACAATTTATAGATATTTTTGCTAATGTAAAATCTCGAAGTCCAAAACATTACAAATTTAACTCATTAACAATAAGGCAAATTGAGTATTTTGTTTGACACCGTCTTCAAACTAATCAATAATATTTAATATGTCAAATTTGTTCCTTTCAACAAATACATTTTTTTGTATCAAAAGCTTAACTTTCTTCTTGGACACCATTCTACACATCCATAAGCTATTCTATGTTTGCAAGTTGTTCAAAGTGATCTTTTCTAAACAACCTTTTCAATAATAATTGAGGTTCCTTTGACATTTTTACGACGTGTTTCATCAAAAACTCCTCCTTCATGTCCACTTCTTTCATTTCATTTAGAAGATCCTTAATATAATTAATTATATGCTTAGTAAAATCACATTGTAGTTTACCATTTTCAACATATGTGATTTCATCCTTTCTATAAGTAACATGACAATGTTGTACTTAATAACCAAATAGAAAGTAAATAAATAAAATAACATAAATGAACATAAATCAATAGTTATAAAGCATTGGAGTGTGCTTATATCATAAATCTTAGATAAGTTGGAGAACAAATACAAAACCCATCTCTTTCACTTGAACATGTATCTATAAACAAAATTATGTTGAGAAGTGTAGCAAGAAAGTCTCAATTTGATTTTGCCTTGGTCAAATTGAGATAATTCGAATTTCCACATCAACAAACAACTTGGAGGTAGTTAACTTGTGTGACATGGCTCTTGTCACTAAGTTAGCTTAGTAAATTTGAGTTAGAGGGCTTGGAGTTCAGTTAAGCGTGTGTGATTGCTAAATTATAGTAATCCAGTTCAGTTATATCCAATTGTGTTCAATTAAACTAGTTCTAACAATTAATGGAACTAGTGGAAGGTTGGTTGTGTAGTGGGACAACAATCTAATTCAGTGATCATCCATTTAACTGATCAATCAACTCAAAATAGCTAGTGCATGAGAGGAATTTGAGTTCCTCAACTGTGGTGGAGATGCCAAGGCAATGGAACAAGGAGTTGTAAACTAGCTTGAGTGTATAGGTGTTGCATGCAGTGAGATGATCAATCCTTGGGAGCTGCGCAATCAATTGGAGGAAAATTCCTAAAAAGTAGGGGTTAATTTCTCATGATTTGTGCAAGGAAATAGGGGCTCAAGCAAAGGCAGAAATTGACTAAGTCTAGGTTCGAGATTCTCGTTGAGCATAGAGATAAGTTATTCACTTGCAGGTTGTGCTCAGAGCGACCAAGCAATTGTAATCCATTCTCTATTCATCTGATTTATGCAAAGAGGTTTGAGGGGTTTTTTCTAGTTGGGTTCCCCTAGAAAAATATTGTGCATGTGTGGTTTTTATTATTGCATGTTTGCAAAGTTGTTCTAAATTGTGAATTAAATTCCACAAATCAATAGAGTAGAATTGTGTCTCTTGATTTTAGATTAAATTTCTTGAGCAATTGCAATTCTATCACCGTATTTCTACAAATTAATTAGCATGTGCAACTTTTAATAAATATTTACAATTTATCAATTCCAATCATTTTCTTATAATGTTAGCTTTCTAGCTACAACATTATAAGCCAATAATTTATTGTGCTTGCCTCCATGTTTTTCATTGATATGAATAACATCATAAGAATTTCCTTGTGTCCAACATGTAAGATGTGCTTTCAATATCACTAATACATGGATCACTATTGGAGCTATGAATGTTAGGTTTGTACTTGTGACATAAGCAAATAAGGATTCAACTTCTAAATAATTAAAATTGATATATCTAAAATACAAACAATATAAATTTTATATCTTACCAATTGCATTGCTTCCTTGAAATTGATTTACCCTTGTAGTTTGATAGCACTATTCATGCTTGTGGCTTTAATTGAAAACCACAAATCTAAAAAGTGGTGACTTTGTGACATTTTAAGAATAATAAAAATTTGGCTTCTATAATTTTCTTGGTTTCATACTCACGAAAAACCCCCGAGTACTTCCCCTCATTTTGAGAATAGTACCCACGATAAACCTTATATTATTCAGGGCACAAATCTAAACAATAATAAGTCTTAAAGCCATTCCAACAATATATTTGTTAGGAAGTGAACATATCACTTATTGAAATTAAACCTAAATAAAAAAGATAACAATCATTTCTCAAAACCACAAGAAATAAACCTAATTTAAAACTTTTACATAACTCTTCACAAATTTTGAGTTCGAACATCGAGTTGGATACGCCAACAAGGTTCATTCCAAAATAAGTAAAAACACGTCAAGGTATTTAATACCTCTGACATACACATAAATTCAACTTAAGATTAATAAACATTGACATCTCTCTCTTAGTAAGTTATGTACGCATATTATTTTAGTAATTCATTATTAAATAAGGAGCATCATTCACATAGAAATGTGAACCACGTTCTTTCATCTTTAAATGAGATGGACTTTTATTATATTGATAATATTTGCAGGGGTGATGTGTGACATTCTTTCAATCTTCAATCACTTATAATATATTTTACTTTATTACATTGCAAGAGAAATGTATACATCTTATTTTTCATTTTTAAATGACAAGGAATGTTAATATATAGATAATATATACATAAGTAATATATAGTGTTTAATGAATTTTTGATCCAGGTGAATATTGGTGGCCACTGGCCTATTCCACTTGGAACCCCAATATTGTTTCTTTTAGTTTCCTTAATTGTAGCACAATTTATTATTTTTAAAAGTTTTTTAGGTCATGAACTTCCAAAGCTGTTTTGAGGCCCTAAACGATGATGTTTTTGTTTTTTGTTTTTTGTTTTTTGTTTTGTTTTGTTTTGTTTTGTTTTGTTTTTTTTTTTTTGGAAAATAGAAAAACCCATCAATTTTGAAACATTTATAGTCAAAAGTTGTAGTCGTCGGATAGATCTTTCTAACGAGGTATCATACACATCAAATGGAGATCGTATGCCAAAGTTATGACCTCAGGAAGTTTATGTACCAATTTACCCCAACAAGTGATCCGAATAGAAAATGGCATCAACCCATGGTATTCATCCACCTATGGAATTTACCCATGGTATTGTAAGTGACATCCACCTATGGTATTCATTCACCCATGGTATTTGCCCATGGTATTGTGACACCCACCACAAGTGAATGAATACCATGGGTGGATGTCACAATAGCACGGGTCAATTCCATGGGTGAATGAATACCATGGGTGGATGTCACAATACCATGGGAAAATACTATGAGAGAATGAATACCATGGGTGGATGTCACTTACAATACCATGGGTAAATTCCATGGGTGGGTAAATTTCATGGGTGGATGAATAACATGGGTGGATGAATACCATGGGTTGATGCCATTTTTTATTCAGATCAACAGAGCCCATAACTTTTGGTGCTTTATCTTCTAGGATTAAGTTTTTGGATGTTTAGGGTTTTCCATTGTTTCTCAATAATAAATAAGCCTCTGAGCCTAATTGTAGCATAGTTCAGAAGACATGTAGCTACCACATCTCTTCTAAGAGGTAAGCTACCATCGCCCAAGCTAGTTTATTTCCATTCTACATGTAACATTTTTTCAGTACTTTATTATTATTGAATTGAAGTTATGTTTTCGTTGTAGCTCTGTGTTTCTATTTATATATGTATTTCATTTCATTCCTTCATAAATATGAATCAGTGGTATCAGAGCGGTATATTATTTATCTGTTTTCCTGAGCATGTCCTGAACGAGGTCAAGGTATAAGGAGTTGGGACTTGAACTGGTTGAGCCTTTACAAGACCATCCCCAACGATATCGATGGCCTTCCATCAAAGAAGAAAAGAAATACAAGGGAGCAGGAGATCCTACCAAACCATTGCTCAAAGAAGCGCTCAAGCAATAAAGGAATGAGATGATGGACAACTCTGCCCAGATCCTTTAGCGAATGCTCACAGGCGACACATTTTCATCCAACAGTCACTTTGGAGGTGCCGCCCCCTTCAAGGTAAAAGTTAGCTTCAATATCCTTATATTTGAAAGTCAAATAGATGCAAATATTATAGATAAATGGTTGAATCTATTGGAAGGTTATTTTTCGGTCCATAGTTTCTTCGATAGGGAAAATATTACTTTTGCACTGCTTAAGGTTACTCCCCATGTCTAGGACTCGTGGGAAACTTACTGTGAGAAAAAGGCCAAGGAACCCTCTTTGTTTATAAACGCACCCTCTTAAAACTCTTTCCGAGATACTGTCAAGGAACAATATTATCTGGTGGGGAGCTATGAGGAAAACTACATACAATGGACCACACTACGACAACAAAGGGACCAAGATGTGCATGAGTTCACAAATATTTTTCATACTCTACGCACAAAGATGGGTATCAAAGACTCTAAGCGACATCTAGTGCTCAAGTATCATGGTTGTCTACACAAATACATTTAGGAAGAAATAGAGTTCCTAGACATCTCCTCGTTTGGTGCAACATATCAATATGTTGCCAATATTGAATGAAATTTTAAACAAAAGAAGCTTGACTTTGGATATGTGAATCAAAAGCAAGGAAAGAGCGCCCCCAAACCACAAACAAAGGACATAGCCAAGGTGGAGTGGCCCACGAAAATCCATTGAAGCTGCAAGAAAAGAATGGCACCACGAAGACGAAGAAGGACATAGGAAAGTGTTGCGAGTTCCACAAGAGCTCCATTCACAACAAAAATGAGTGTCACGCCAATTTGTCAATGGTGGTCGAGCTCAAAGTTTCAGAATATAATGCATTTTCTTATTATGAGCTAGAAATTGACAAGGGGAACAATAAGGGGAAGCAGATTATTGACACATAACCCAATGCCACTGTTGCAACCACTAAGGTCTAGAAGATCGAGCTCGAATATCCAGAGGAGGGGGAGCATCTCTTCCACTCACAGATGTGGGTAAAGGGTTCTTCGTTGTAGTTCATTATCGACAACGGGAGCTAAAAGAACCTCATTTCAACAGAGGTCATTAAGCTATTGGCCTACCAACCACACCACACATACAAGCATACACCATCGGGTGGCTCCACCAAGAACGAGATATTCAAAGGATCACCCACATTCTCCCTCGCGTCCTGCACAAGTATCTCAACTTCTTTGGTTCTCTTCCTCCCTTCTCTATATGGTTTTGCTTGAGTGGCTGTCTCCACTCTCTAATCCTCAACTTGTGGCTACTACACAACATCCTGAGGCTCCTCCTTTGGAGAAAAAATCTCCTCCTTTAGTGAGCTGAAGCTCCCTCTCAAGAGAGCACAACATAGATTTTTCTTCATCAAATTTGACATCCCGTTGCACAACTGCCATTCTGAGGGATGGAAAATACACATGGTAGTTGTGGAGAGTTTATGTGTAACCCAGAAATACCCCCAACTCTGTTGTCAACTCTAGATTCTTCCTTTATGCTTTGGAGATATCAAAATAGGTAGAGGCTCCAAAGATCCTAAAGTGTGACATATTTGACTTCCTCCCCGGGAAAGCCTCCTCTCGTGTGATCATACTAAGAATATGATGAGGACTCCTATTCTACAAATAGACCTTTGTGTTGCATGCTTTAGCCCACAAGTGCAGAGGTAGGCTTTGTCCATGTAACATTGCCCGTGTTGCTCCCATAATGATTATGTTCTTCCTCTCAACCACCCCATTCTACCGTGGGTTGTTGGGTGTTGTCAACTCTCATCGGGTGCCTTCTTTTGGACATAAATTGTTAAACTCATTCGACATGTACTCACCTCAATTATTGCTCCTGAGAGCCTTCACCTTCTTGCCTGTTTCTTTCTCCACTAGTGCCTTAAACTCTACGAACTTGGAGAAAGTCTCATCCTTCTTCAACATGAAGAAGACCCAACACTTTCATGAGTAGTCATCAATAAAGATGACAAAATATTTGTGCCTGGTAGCGGAGGTTGTCGAGAAAGTCAACAAACATCATAGTGAATCCTTTCAAGCACTGCATGTGCTCTATTGTCCCGATCATGAAAAGTGGCTTTTGTGTACTTCCCCAAGGTACATCGTTTACATGTTTCCTTCTGCTCTAGTGATCCTTTGGGGAGGCCTATGGTAATCTTCTGCATGATCTTCAAAGTGCCATGATGAAAATGGCCAAGTCTTCTATGCCAAAGTTCACCAACATCGTGGTTCTGCACCTTCTACACCTTTGTGCTAATGAAACACAATCCTCCACATCTAGCTTGTAAAGGTTCTTCACACGAACCCTGTTCTACTTCACTTTTCCCATGGACATGTGTCTCAAGAATGCCTTTCCTTTCCTGAAGATCACATCGTAGCCACAGTCTTCCAAAACTGCGATGAAGATAAGATTATTCTTTAGACTTGGAACAAACAACGCATCCTTGAGCCTGAGAGGGGAGAATGACTCCCTCTGAAAGGTGACTGTACCAATCTCAATCCCGATGTACCTTCCAACATCTCCCATATCGATGTGCATCTGGAGATCCTTATCCTCCTAATCACTGAAAAAATATATATTCCCTGTCATATGGAATGGGGCACCACTGTCGAGATACCACACACTTCCCATCACCATGCTGACCGTGCATGCAATGAGAGTAAAATCAAGCTCGAATGGTGAATCCAAATCATCACCTGCTACTCCTCCTATGGTCTTCTTGCTTGCCTTCTTGTGTGGACACTTCGTGGAATAGTGCTTGAATTCATGACAATGAGAGAACTTGATTATGGACAAGTCTTTCTTCTTTCCCCCTTGACTAGATTCTGCTTTGGATTGGGATTTCTTCCCTTTCCCTTTCTTTTCCTTTCCAGCCAAGGCAAAATTCTCCTCATCCTCACCTTTGGATGAAGTCATGTCTCTGGTATTCTACCTTATTTCCACCTGTATCAAGTCAGACCACAAGTGCTCCCAATTTGGTAGTTTCTCCCTCTCGTTCACTGAATCTTAGTAGTTGTGCCAGCTCTTGGGAAGGCCTAGAAGGGATATTCTCACCAAATCATCCTCTACTACAATAACACTAACTTGACCAAGTTCATCACGACATTGTTTGAACCTACTCAGGTATTGTGGAATGGTCTCATTCCTCTGCATCTTGATATTTCAAAATTTGTCCTTGAGTGCCAATTTCTTGTGGTCACAACTATTCTGGAACAAATATGTCAACACTTGCCACATTGCATACATAGTCTCTTTCCCATGGATATTTGAGACAATATGGTCTCGTACTCCCTCCAATATGATTCTCCTCACCTTGGAAACACGCTTCTTCGATTTTACTAGATCCTTAGCATCAAATGCTATCGATTTCATAATATCCTTATCAATTAATTCCTTCAACCCATTATCCTCTAGTACCGCCTCCATGAAGTATTTTCATGCAACATAATTCTAGATTCCATGAAGGGCATACTCGAGCCTTAGTCCATTGAGAGCCATCTTCTGAGTCCTGAAGAAAACCTGCAACATTGATCTCGAAAATCGAACCTCCTGCAATGACAACTTTGAAACCTCTGCTCTACAATGATTCTATCTTCGATACCATGTAGGAATTAATGTGTAGATTCAATACTGCTTATGAAATTTGCTCTATCACATACTTGAAGTTACTCTACTGATATGCGAAAGTTAATTCACCATCTAGAACAAGAATCATAGACATGCAAAAAGGAAACCTCACACATGCCCAAAGATTTATCTAGGGAAAGCAACTGCTCAAAATCCATTACTATCTATATTGCATTAATCAGAGAATAGAGATGAAATACATATGATTTCTCAAGATTGAGCATACCTACAAGTGTATAGTTTATCCCTTTGCCTGACTGGCTGACTCTCGTCAACGCTTAGCCAATTTTCAAGCCCTCCAAACTGCTATTTACTTGTGATGTTCCCTTGGGAAATTGACCCTATTTTTTTAGGAATTGCACACCATGGAATTGCACAATTTCCTTAAGTCTTCTTTTGACTGCATGCACCACTTGTACACATTGGAATATGCTACAACTAATAGTACACTGCCTTGGAATCTCCATCTCAAATAGGTATCTTGAATTCTCTACATGCAACAATTATTTTGGGCTGATTGATGAGTTAACTGGTTGATCACTAAGTGTGGTTGAAGTTCCACTTCCACAACTTGACCTCCATTAGTTCTTTTGATAGTTAGAACTAGTTAAATTGACAATTACTCAAATTAACTAAAGTAGAATGCTACAAATTAGAAATCAATGATGCTGAACAAAAATCCATCTTCCTTAACTCGAATTAACTGAGTGACAAGTGCCATGTCACCTCAGTTAACTACATCCAAGTATTCTAC
Source organism: Pinus taeda (assembly GCA_000404065.3). Lineage (NCBI taxonomy): Eukaryota > Viridiplantae > Streptophyta > Pinopsida > Pinales > Pinaceae > Pinus > Pinus taeda. Next base: position 18,884 of record APFE030494663.1, on the reverse strand, counting down.
AGAAACATAAATTCGAATTTTCTCTAGTTTGATGAAGACAAAGTCAAACTGAGATTTCCTTTCTGCATTTTCAACATGCTATGGGTGCCACTTTTTCTTTCGGGAATTGGTTTTAAGGTTTTTATTTGTAACTTTACATATGATATTTGCAAAAAATTATAACTCTAACTCTAGAAAAAGATAGAGTGCTACTAATAACACCATTTTTTAAAATGACAATAAAAATAGTGTAACATCTAACAAACAAAAAATGAGTAATGTTATTGTTATGTTGTCAACTTTTTTATTGTCATATGTAGCCACATTATTATGTTTGAAAATGCACATAGTCACAAGATCATAACAGCGTAATAAATTCACAAAACACATAAGGTATTATGTGGTAAAAGCCTCCAAAAAGAAATTTCCATGGAGCAAAAGGAAATATCAATTATTTCTCAACTTAATTAAGTGCAATAAGGGCCTATGTTCTTTTTTAAGGAGAAAATGCTTGCATTTTAGTTACTCACTTATTTGTAATTCACTATGCTAAAGTGGACTAACTATGCTTAAAATAGGTGAATGATTAATTCATAAATGCTCTAAGTTAATCATACTTTAACTCAAAATCCATCCATCCATGGGAAAGACCCAGATGAGTTAACTAAAATAAGTCAACCTTATCTTGGTAACTTTAATGCTTTTTTTTATTATTATAATTTTTATTATCATTCACAATATATTATTGGATGCACACAAATATTTAATTTAATTAGTCTGCATGCATACTTATGCAACAAAAACTTGTATGGTGCATATGATAGTACACCACATTGAATTGGTAATGTTATAGCTCTTATATGTTAAATATAATTAGTAATCATGGGAAAAAATATTTTCGGGACTAATTTAAATTGAAGAAGCCAACTAGTTAAAGACTTAATTAGTGTTTTATATCATTCAAAGGATACTGAAGGTTATCGCTTTTTTAAATAACTAAGTGGTTTTCTTTATATTATAGGTGGAAAAATTATTGCTTCCATATATGCTAAAGGGTTTCACATGAGGTTTCTCAACTTAATGCCCTATTATGTCTTGAAAGGTTGAAGCTTGTAATTTCCCAAAAAAAACATAAGACTTTTGTACATTATCCAACATTTCCCCTTCGAAGAATTTATGAAAATAGAGAATATTATGTCTCAATTTATGGACTTTAATACTTATCATATACTAAAAAGAGTTGGTTTGAAAGGAACTTGGCCAACAATCTCTAAGATATATAAAAGAGAATAAAATTATGCAGAGGGAAAAGTGAAACTAGATATAAGCATCTTTTGTCTAGTATGCATCTTCATCCAATGAGATGGAGTGTTGTGGGTCTACCCCTAGTGTCTATTCTTCTCCCCCTTCATCTTATCCCTCATTTGGATCTATTTTTAAGCCATGATGGGCATGGAACATAAAATTGTATTTATCATTCAATTGATGCATCTTCTTAATGATTTGTTGCAATGTTGGTTTGGTACTTATCTCCATAAAATTCATATAGAAAGAATTGTTATCTTTAGTATGAAAAAATAATAAATACAAGGTTAAGGAATCCTTTTTATTCCTTCTTCTAAACAATTCAACATGTATTAGGGATAAAATTTGCTAACTCCTAATCAATTTTGGAGCTTCTAGTAGATCCTCTCTTTTCTATAACTTTTACTTTGACCTTATGGAGCCACTGAATAATGGTAGATTTATGCCCATGTTATAAAATGTCTTGCTATCTTCTGTGCCTAAATCTACTTCCTTATGAGGTTGGATTGATGCTCGTGTGACTTCCTCCTTGGTTTATAAGTTTTGGGATAATCTATGCAAGTTGGAGGAACTTCTTTCCTATCATCTATTATGTCAGCATCATCCTCCTTATGATGAACCTACACCATCAAATCTCATTCTTCTTCCCAAAAATGTCCAGCCTCATGGATCAATATAGGAACTAAATACTCCATAGCCCCTAATTTCCTAGAAAGTGTCATTATCTCATGCACCTCTTCTTTCAAACCTTTCTCCCTAGTTCCATACTACAGGCAACCAAAGAGACCATTATATGGCTAATGTGGTTTATCAAGTAATCCCATGAAAATGTCTCACAATTTTGGAAAGGATATGTGTAGATTTGATTAATTTAAACTCTTATTTGAGAGCTTGGAGTGAAACTCTTTGTCACTTCACTTTATCATCCATTATAACAATGACGGATCCATTTATTCCTTAAGGGATAAATATTTATTATTCATTATTTATTAGCATGTTCTTGATACAATTAACATGCATATGAATATTGCAATTAACATATCAAGGTTTGAATCGTGCGCGCTTGCTCCCGCCGTCGCCTACTGTTTGCGATTTTGAATCAACCCTCGGCCTCTCAGCATGGCCCCTCCGGAGGCTCCACCGGAGGAGGCAGCTCTTCAGCAACCTTTCTCCGACCTGGTCCGACTTTACCTCCATAGCGAACTCGCCCCACCATTTCGAAGTTTTTGAAAAAGCTTGATGGGTTGCAGGAAGTTTCTCTGCCTCCAACCTTACCCCATTTGGTTTCCCTTGCCTTGGTAGAAAGAGGTCCTATTGGACAATTTACAAAACTCTGTCCCTCTCCAAAAACAGCGCATAGGTGGGAGGAAAGGAACTAGTCAGACAAAACTCAAGGGAAAATCTCTATCAGATTTTGTGGGAAAGGATACTTTACATTTAATTTTGAAACAAAAGAAGACAAGGACTTGATCTTCCGTAATGGGCCTTACTTCATGGATTCCAGAGGACTATATCTCAATAAATGGACACCAGACTTTGATCCGGAGCTGGACATTCCTAGTGTTGTGCCTTTTTGGGTCCGACTTTCTCACCTCGCCCTGCACTGTTGGGGAGATGAATCAGTGCATGCTATTGGGAATGCTGTTGGGAAATACATTGATCAAAGCGAACCTAAAGACAACATACAGGCTTGTGCTTACATCTGTGTAGAAGTTGATTTGGGAAAAGGCCTGCCATAAGCCATCAAGCTCAAGGTTGACAACTGGACTCACATTCAGGAGCTTGACTATGAGCAGATCCCCTTCAAGTGCAAGGTATGTCACGAATATGGTCACTTTGCCAATCATTGCACTAAACTTCTTAATGCTGAAAACTCTCCACAAGAAGAGCAATGGAAAATAGTTAAAAAAAAAGGCAGCCCCTAACCCTAACCCTTCTCATGAAGCTGGGCCTTCCTCTCGTCCTCCCCCCAATCCCCCTCCCTCATCTCCTCCCCTTATTCATCCCACCCTTCCCTTTTCCCTGATCACCAGCCTGATCCCCATTCCTCCTCTCCCTCCTCCAACCCCTTTCACATCCTCTCTCCTCCTGAGGATCCCCCTACTCCAGTGATTCAATTTGTCCCTTCAGACTCTCTGCTTCCCCTGACTATCTCCTCATCCATCCCGTATGATCCCCCACCTTTCAGAATCACTAGAAGCAATTCTAAGGAGCATGGTTCCACCCTTGACAACCAAAAGAAGCCCAGAAGAAAATTTGCGAAACACCACAGAGATGAAAACGCACAAAAAGATATAGCATTGGGTCTTCAGAACCCCATAGAATCCTATATACAAGGGCAAATAGACAAGGACTTAGTAAACAAGGACCAGGGAGGAAGAGCAACTCCTCGCATCCCTCATCTGAAATGATGAAAGTACTCTCTTGGAACAACAGGGGATTAGGGCACCCCTCCAAATCAAATGCCTTAAAAGATCTAATTAATCAAGAAAGACCAGAAATTGTTTTACTTCAAGAAACAAAACAGGGACAGTTAGAAATGAATAAAATTATTGAACAACATAAGCAATACAAAGGATGTGTGTGTGATTCCAGAGGGGCTTCAGGAGGAATCGCTACGCTCGTGCATCAAGAAAAATGGAACAATACAATAAAAATAGTAGAGCAGCATTGGATAAAGATTGTACTGAAGAACAACATGAGCAGTCAACATCTTGTCATCTACAATGTTTATGTTCCGAATCACTATAGAGACAAGGAATCTTGCTGGGATTCCCTCAAAAACAATATAACAGAGGAAGATAACAGCAACATAATTTTAGGTGGAGAATTAAATCTGATCCTGCATGCTAATGAAAAACGTGGAGGCAGCTTTACTCCTGATCCTTTTAGAAATCAGCTAGAGAACGTAATGCAACTTAGAGATCTTGTTGATATAATCCCAAAGAATTGTAAATTTACTTGGAGCAATTGCAGGTTGGGGAAAAGTAATATTATGGAAAGGCTTGATTGAATCCTGGTAAATATGTCCCTGCTCTCCAGTTTTACAGTTGTCTATGCTTCTATTCTTCCCTTTGCTGCTTCAGATCATTACCCATTGCTTTAACCCTTGAATCCCACTGCCCTTTGAGCCCTATCCCCTTTAAATAAAACCCTTTATGGAATGACATTACAGCAGCAAAAGATCTTATCAAACAAACTTGGCGTCAGCATGTTGAAGGCTCACCAAGTTTCATATGGGAAAGCAAACTCAGGAACGCAAAGAATGCACTCAAGGATTGGGCAAAAACTCAATATAAAGAACCAGAAGCAAAGAAAGGAGAAGTGAAAGCTAAAATCGAAGATTTACATCATGCAATGGAAAACCAAGAGTACCTTCAGGAAGGGAAAAACTAGGAATAAAATCTCTATAGTCAATTATATAGTATCAGAAGAGAAGAGGAAGAAAAATGGTGAATAAAATCAAGGCAGGTTTGGTTGAAAAGTGGGGACAGGAATACGACCTTCTTCCACAAGCAAGCAACAGTTAGACAAATTAGGAATAGCATAACAACTATAACAGACAGCACAAGAATTCAACACAACGATCAAGCTGCTATAAAAAAAGTGGCTCCAGAACACTTCCAAGAGCTCCGATCTGAAAAAGGGGAAGAAGAAAACTATGCTGATCTTTTACATCATATGCCAAATAAGATCACAACAGAAACAAATGAAAGACTGATCGAAGAGATAAAGGAAGAAGAAATCAAGGGAGCCATCTGGGGCCTCCAGCCTGACAAAGCTCCAAGATCGGGTGGCTTCCCAATCTGCTTCTATAGGGAGCACTGGGAAACTATAAAAAAGGATCTCATCAAATATTTCAAATGGATGCAGAGGAAAAATAAAATGGGAGGCTACACAAATTCAACCCATCTAGCCCTCATTCCCAAAGAGAACTGCCCATCTAATTTTTCTCGATTCCGTCCCATATCCCTTTGCAATTCTTCTTATAAAATCTTCACAAAAATCCTTGCTTCCTATCTCAAGCTTCTCTTGCCAATGCTAATTTTCGAAAATCAGGGCGACTTCATGACAAATAGGCAAATCTCCGACTCCATCCTATTAGTTCAGGAAGCCATCCACTCAAGCCACTATAGGAATGAAAAGGATTTCATCCTAAAATTAGACTGGGCAAATGCTTTTGATAGGGTCCGACACTCCTTTCTATTTGCTACTCTTCAAAAAATGGGATTTGCTTCTTCATTTATCGACCTCATAAGGGCTTGTATCTCTAGACCTTGGATTGCCCCCCTTTTCAGTGGTAGGCTTGACCCTGCCTTTCAATCTTCAAGAGGATTGAGGCAAGGCTGTCCTATTTTACCCTATTTATTTATCTTAATCTCTGAATCCTTCAGTTGCGCCCTTGACCATAAGCGGCAGGCAAGTCTCATTACCAGAATCAAATTTGAAGATGGAGTTAAAAACATTAATCACTCCCAATTTACTGATGATACCCTACTGATAGGAGGGGTGTCTGCAATAATAGCTCAAAGATTCAAAACTCTTTTAGATAAATTTATGAGATATTCTGGGGGAATGATAAATCACCTCAAAAGTTTCATTTATGGTTGGAATGCTTCAGCTCAAACACTCCAAAACATATCCAACATCTTTGGGGTGCCGTGCAAGTTAAATTGGGACCACTTCAGCTATTTGGGAATGCCAGTGAGCATGGGACGTGCTAGAGCTGAAATATGGGAAATGTATCTAGACAAATTGAAAATAAAAGTTCAGAAGTGGGGATCCACCTGGCTTAACCCGGTTGGCCAATTGGTTCTCCTTAAATTAGGCCTTTCTTCTCTTCCTCTATATCAGTTCTCCCTAGTTTAGGCACCAGCCTCATTTCACCACAAAATGGAAACTATTCTCAGATATTTCTTATGGCAGGGTGGAAAAAACAAAAAGAAAAAATATAACTTGGTTAGTTGGAAACAAGTTATTCAAAGCCAGGAAAAAGGAGGGCTTGGAATCAGATCTCCAATGCTCACAAACTTAGCCTTTGGTGGCAAGATAGTTTGGAGATTACTAGAGGATCAGCAAGCTTGTTGGAAAAAAGTAATTGAGGCCAAACATCTCAACAGCCCAAGGTAGCAACTTCTAACAAGTGAAATACCCGTCAGAAGCAGCACAAGCATTTGGAAACTATGCAAAAAAGTCATCTCCTTTTTGGCACAAAATATCTCAAAGGTCCCCAAAGGTGGCAGCAAAATTAACATTGGAGCCGATAAGATTATGGGAAACCAAGCAATCAGTAGTCGTCCAAGTATGGAACCAATTCTCCTCTTTCTTCAAAGCAAAGGAATATATCACTTAGATCAAATTTCTCATTGGGATATAAATACCCAGGCTTGGAAGGGGTGGAGCTTCCCTCCCATCCCTGATAATCTCAAAGAGGACTTCAACAATTTTCAAATTCATCTTCACAACATCACGCCTATAATTAAAAATGGAAATGATGGATTCCGATGGGATCCTACGGGCTCCAGCTACTCAATACAAGTAGGTTAACATTATTTGTGTAATAGAGACCACCCGACTCCTCCATGGATGTATTGGAAAGTAGTTTGGAAATCTGAAGTCATTCTTAAAGTAAAATTCTTCATGTGGACCCTCTTAAAAGGGAAGACCTTCACCTCAGAAAATTTGCAAAAGAGAGGAATTGTTGGACCCTCACGATGCCCAAATTGTCAAGAGGTAGAAGAGACTATTCAACATCTTTTCATCTCGTGCCCCTTTGCTATCTCTTGCTGGAAAAGCATTGCTCCAAATGACACTTTCACATGGAATCCACAACACTCCATCGGTGAAGTCTTAAGCAACTGGAAGAAAAACTATCCTTGGCAACCCAAGAAAAGAAACATTGCCAAGAGGGTGTGGGATGCCCTCCCATATGTTCTCTTATGGAAAATCTGGATTGCTAGGAACCGCAAGGTTTTCAGAGATCAGGGAACTTTAACCAGACAACTTTGTAGTAAGGCTAAAAGCCTTGCGATAGAAACCATTGCTGCCAAAAGTATAAAGAAAATTGAGATGGCCAGCATCTGTATCGAAGAGAGAGACTTCATCAGGAACCTGATAGACAAGAGCAATATCCTCCCATCAGCAAACACCTACAGTAACTTAATCAACACCCTCAGCCACAATTGAAAAATAAGATTAAAGTAGGATGAATTTAATGAATGGCTTTGCAACAACAACTCTTATACCCTTTTCTTTGATGGTGCCTCCAAGTCAAATCTGGGAGCTGTAGGGGCAGGGGGAGTTATCTATACACCCAATGGCAAACCCTTATTCACCTTTGAGTGGGGACTAGGAAATATTTCAAATAACAGAGCAGAGGCTTTGGCACTCTACCAAGGCTTATACCAACTTCAAATCCATGTAATCAGGAAAGCGTTGATATTTGGAGACTTTGCTATTATTATAAGTCTTATGAATAGTAAGCGCAAAGCCTCCAACATCTTCATACAACAACTCATCAGCAGATGTCAAACCATGATCAATCAAACCTGGGAGCTAAATTTTTTCCATATTCTTCGCACCTTAAATCGAGCAGCAGACAAACTCGTCAGTCAAGCGTGTAACTGAACTAAAGGAAATATTCTCTGCAACAATGAGGATCTTTTTCAACACCTCCCCTAATCTTCCTCATGATTCGTGACAATCCTATTGAGTTTGATACATTCCGAATCTTCAAGGCGTGCCCTGACAAAATCCATTGCAATCCCGATGTGGCTAGCTCTCTATCGCCGAAAATATTACCTCCCAATCCCGCAGTCTTCACAACTACTTCGATATTTGGTCGCTCATGTGGAATCTGTGAATTGACTACATCTTACTGCGTGACTCTGTCCTCTCTCTCTTGCAGCCTGCTCACCATAAATACCTGGGCACCTCGTCTTCAGGCCTTCATCTCTACTAGTGTTTTTTCCGCTGCTTCTACGCTCATTTTCGATCACAACTACTCCTCAGTGCTATCTGCTCGTGCCAGTACCTCCTGTAATCCTTCTTATTCCTCTGTAAATTTTCTGACTGCTCATCATATCTCCTCCCTTGTTCCTTTAGTTGCTTCTGCTCCCTTTATGTTTTGTTGGCATTCGTTCCCTTCCAAGCCTTCTCTATTCAATTCAGCGCTCCCTTTCGTGCTAGATCTGTTAAGGGCCGGTTCAATCTTGCTCTATTCACAAGTATCCTGTTCACCTGATCCTCCAGCTAGCTCTCCCTATTCTGGAAGCTCTCAACGGCCTTTTCCCAGTTCCCTGACCACTTACCTTCCCCCCACTCTGTTCTTCAGATCATCTGCCCCGACACTCCTGCTTCAGTTGCAATATCTTCTTCTTGGCGCAGTAATTTTCCAATGCATCATCAGAACAGAGCCAAAGCTTCTCAGATGGCTCGTAATGAGGATTTCCCGCACTGCCGGGATCTCCAGGAAGAATTAGAACAAATCAGAGTGCATCAGTGAGGTTTGGATGATAAGATTGATTCTTCCACTCGGATAATCAATGCAAAGTATGAAGCAGACTTAAATATCTTTCTCCATCATGTCTCTTCCTTGCAAGAACAATTCAATACCTTATCCAACGTCTACGCTCATATTCAAAAATCTATAGATATCCTTAAATATATGGTGGAGAAGCTCAATGCTCCAAGAGCCAGCTGTTCCAGCATCAAAATCGTTGAACAAGAAAGCAAGCCAAAAGAATCTATTGCGCGACATATTAGTCACATAAATATAGATTAGGATGTTTTGTAAAGTCTGTCTACTCCTTTTCCAGTTCGTCAGAATCTACTCTTGTGTTAGTTTCTTTCAAGTTAGAAAATTCAGTAAATTAGCAGAACGTTGTAATGTAGTCCATCTGCAAGCTCAATCGTCGATCTCCACTCATGTAACTCTGGAGCTTAGCCTCCCAAATTTTTTTGAAATATAAATGGCAACCGAACTTGTTAAAAAAAAAAAAAAAACATGCATATGAACACATATAGGGCTGACTTATTATTATTACATATTACTGATACATAACATAATAATAATTCTATTGTTGAGGTGTTGTACTATTTGCAAGTAATCTCAATTGATGGTCTGGTTGGAAAGATGATTAGGAATGAACCTCAACAAGTCTGGTCTAGAAGAATTGTCTGGGGACAACAATTCAACAAGATGATTTAAGTTAAGTTGATGATCGAGTTGATAAGTTAATGATCAAGTCAATAATAGTTACCCCAATCGAAGTTGATGGGAACTCAAGCAACTGATGGAAGTTAATAATTAAGTGGATTAGTCTAAGGAATCATAGTTGGGTGCATGCATATAGTTGAATTACACTAGTGTTTGATTAGATGGTTTGAGGGAATTGATTTCAACCACATGTATTGATTCAAGATGCTTTGAATTAGGGTTTTTTTATACTTATAAATCAAGCATGTTGTAAGGCTGATGAGAGATGATGATGTATGATGAGTTCTTCACGATCGATATAGATACTATGATATATGAATGCATTTGTCTTAGGTATGGCCCAAGATCGACATTCATTGTAACTATTTGTAATATTTAGTTGAGACTATAAGATTAATGAAGATCAATGGTTGGATGGTTTTCCCAATTACGGGTTTCTAGGATAAAATCTATGTGTGTTGTGTAAATCCTCATGGTGCCATTTTTTTATTTTCCAATTCTTTAAGTTCTCTCGTGATCTTTAAAGATTCATGTTAATTGAGCTTGTAGTCTATTTTATATGTCTAATCAACTTTGTATTTAGACCTTTGGTATCTCAAGTGTAAATCAAATTCCTTAAGCCTAATACCTATGAATATTATTACATGATATTTATCTATTAAATGTAGCATACTTTAGGTATATTACAAGTCTTCTCTCCTTAAAAATGCTTTGTCCTCAAAGCATAGGAAATGAGAAGCTCTTGGTAGAATGAACAATCTTTTGTAACTATCATTGACTAGATAACTTTGAGGACACGAGGTGAAATGGCACTCAAATATTTGAATAATATTGGTGCATTACAAAAAGATCAATCCATCCAAGCCCGATTTTTTCTTTTTATTTTAATCATTGATGGTTGGTTGTTGCATAATTTTCTTTCCCGTGGTTCCATGTATTGTTGTTGTAACTTCTCTAATTCATAGTTGTTGTTGGTCACTAATAATGTCCCATTGAATACCGATTTTGTGATACCCTATTCCATGAATATTGATGAGCTGTAATTCTCCCTCCCACCCTATTGGAGTAGTCTAGACTTAATGGGAGATTTTACTTTTAACTAACCCAACTTCCATGATCTCATTATGCAAATGGGGTCTGGGAAAATTCCTTCTCCACTAAAGTTAGTGGAATTAAATTTGGATAACACGATTTCATCCATCTCATCAAGAGATTTCTAGTGATGTAAATTTTATCTCAATAAAAGTCCTAGATTTAATGCTATGCCCATTTAAAGATCTAACCATTTAACCTTGCCACATCAGTAAGTATGTCCACATGGCATTGTTAAGTGGCCTACGTGGTTCTGCCACATTGCACAAAACACCACATGGCCATGCCACGACATAGTGGCATAGTGCCACTACATCCCGCACCATTCCTTCATAATTTACCCCATTCAAACCTCTGTGATGTAACACTAACTTTCCCATCACCTGCTGGTGAGTTTTCTATTACGTGCTTTCCACTAGTTGTGCCATTCCTCCAAGGGTATCCTGCTTTAATCCTTTGCAACACACTAGGATATAAATATTTACATTATGTAATTGATAGGTTCCTATCCCACGACTTCTATCTACCGTGACCCACTACAAATAAGCATTACAAAATATTGTCAAGGCTTTGAGGTCTACGATGACTTATCAACCCACCACGTGCGCTTCCACTTCAGTACCATGTGGCATTTCCAAATCCAGGTGGTACAATGAAACCCCCACCATGTATCTCCTAGGTGCCACATCAATCTAACCTCCACCTCACCTAGTCCTACTATGTCTTGTCGATGTCATGCTGACATCATCCTACCACATGGAATCCTTTATTGGTGCCATGTCTCATCCAAAAACAGGCCACTTGACTATCCAAAGGGGCCATTTTTTCCTACCATGTCTTATGCTAACAACATTCCACACAAAAAATATTGCCACGTCACATATACACATAATACATGTTCTACATGGCATTCAACACCTCATCTTTAGTCATGGGTCTCACTGGTTCAAGCCCTTTGCATTTTGCAACGAATTCATGTTATGAACTTTTATGGTCAGATGGTGACCTTCCATTGATTAACACATCTCCGTTCCCTATAACATTAGTGCCTAAATCTACCTCAGGCTGAAGGAAGGCAGGTCTAGGATAACATCAAACCACGCTTAACCTAGTAGCTAGCCCTACTAGGTCGGGAGAGGGCTCTCTCCTTGTCAATCTCAATTAGAATATTGGCAACTAGGGCTTGATATGACTGAAATGAATGTTGATTTTAGGCTAGGTATATTAGGTCAGAGGATTTTGTTTGATTTTGATGGTTGGTTGGTGGATCAAATGAAGAAGGCAGCTTTGGGTCCGAGAAATCAACTTAGATTTGCATGATGTTCTATGGGACGAGGTAGGTAGGTGTTTTGGAACTTTGAATTGAGTGTGATGGTAAGTATAAGACCAGTGAGGAGTTGGAGAGGGCATGCAAAGTTCATGAGTCCTCTTCAAACAACAGAAAACATTAAAAACTAAATGTATTCCCAAGGCAGAGCACTGAATGTCAATGGATTCCACCTATCTATCTTGATTCATTTAGTTATGAAGAAAGAAATAGATGCTGGCACATATAACACATAAGAGAAACTAAATAACAAAGGAAGAAACAATGCCAAGACACATTACCACAAGAATCCCACAAAACGCTGCAAAACCCTTGTTCATTTCCTTGCCAAACTGCAGAAGTGATTTACAATGAAGCTCAAAGCATCCATAAGAGTCCAACCCTTACAAATGACTAAGAAAGTACATAATATAGGCATCAAACCACCCATGCTAGCCATCAGGCATCGAATCCATGAGAAGAGGGGTGGTTTCAACCATATCTAAACTAAGAACAAGAATATAGGCAGTGGAACAACTTGCCTCTAAAACCATGGAAACTGATTCATTCAACCTGAAACCACCTCTAACTGATGTATCTATCCCCTCAAGTCATTTTTCATCAAATTTACATCATATTACATCATTTACCATCACAAATTTACGAAGGATAAAAGAAAAAGTCAACTGGTAGTTAAACTGGGTGAAATTTTGAGTTTTAGGCAAAATTGGCAAAAATTTGCCTGATGCACAACGCTACTTCATGACTGCTTTTGGAGGCCTTTCACTTCACCAAATCAGGACAAAAATAGCTTGTTGGAAAGCTCTCCCTATCTACTTTCTAGAACACTTTGAATTTTCAAAAATCATTTCTCCCAAGACTGCTTCCTGTGGGTCCAAAAAGTGGCAGAGAGGGCATTTTTTAGGTGTTTTTTGCCCTGTAAGTGACCTAGATCTCCTCCAAAATTTATGAAACTTTCTGGGTTTCATTGTTTTTTCATGAGGAATCCAAAACTACAAGCCATTTGGAAAAAGAGTGAGCCAATGCAATGCGTAGCGCCGGTGGCGTTGCGCATCAGCTGAAATTTCCTGTGTTTTTATGTACAAAATTGCAAAATGACAAAAAGTTCCCAAAATTTCTTCAAATTTAGCAAGAAGCAACCATATTAAGTTCTTTGCTGAGCTAATGAAGCTTCAACCAAAATTTTGAGTTTATCATATTCTTTCTTGCTCCTCAAGGCTCTCCTTAACTTAACTTTTAGCCTCTTTACCCTTGAATTACATATCTTGTTCCACTGTTCACTTACATTTGGAATGCCTGTTGCTTCTGAAATAATAGCAAATGACAACATGAATGAAACACCAGCAAGGTTTACTTGACCATTGTCCAGATGAGTCACAAATAACCTGGTCAACTCATGGTGAAACTTGACCCTCTCCACCATTTCGCAAAAATCAAAGAGAGAGTGATGTCTAAAAGATGATATGACAAGTGGGCAAGCAAACAATTGTCTCAAACTGATAGGATCTTCCATGATTAGTTTCCCCCTTATGAGGTCTTCTGCTACACATGTTTTTCCCTAGAGCTATCACTAAGTGTATCTTCTTCAAAACTTGATTTACTGCTTCTTTCCATGCCTGTCTTAATGATGTAATGTGATGATGGTATGGTGAACAATGATAATGGGTGGTGACAAAGAAGATGAGTATGAAGAGATTTTGCAGATGTGAAGTGGAGTAGGGGAATGAAGGGAAATATTTAGGAAACTAGGGTTTTGACTTATGAGGGACTTAGATCTTAATGAAGGGAATTAGTTTGTTAGGGGAATAGGGAAAGGGAAAATGGAATTAATGGGTAGTTTTAGGGCAATGAAGTTTGGGAAAAGGGACAAAGGATGCTGGTTTTGTAATGAAGTGAAAATTTTGCAATGATGTGAAAATGTATGAAGGCAAGCTAGGGTTTTGATTTTAAGAAGCAAAACCCATGAACAAAACATGAAGAAGACTAATTTCAGCTCAATATCGATGAAAACTTACTTGTAGGAGTGAAATGCAACATTTGGGAGAGTTTGGGATAAATTTGAGTGATTTTAGAAACTTCCTGGCCAATGAGCAACGCCTATGTAATTTAACACTGGCAAACACTATTTGATGTGCAGTGCTCCTATGATGCGTAGCGCCGACCCTCTGATGCGCAGCGCCAGGCAAACTTGCTGCAAATTTCGGGTTTTCTTCCTCCTTTGCTCAATTTCCCTTCAAAACGCGATTTTGGCTCTCTATTTGACTTTTTGCACAATGAAAGGAGTAGCTAGCATGAATTTTCTTTATATACGATACATTTTAATTTTTCTCCATTGCAAACACACTTTTATAAAGTCTTAGTCACTTTTTCTCAAAAACTCTGTTTTTCATTTGAAGTTTGACTTTTTGTTGACAATTAGATGGACTGATGCCCTGATGCTTTTGTTTTTACAATGGCAGGAGTTGGCAAGGTGACCAGGAACAACTGTTGAGCTTATTACATATAGAAACACTTAAATTGAATGAAATTTTTACAAAAAATAGAAAAACTCTGTTTTCACCTCAAAACTCTGAAGATTTATTGAGCATATCAGAAGTAAATTTATGATTTTATGAACTCATTTATCCTCATGTGCCTGTTGACCTTCTTATTCAATTTTGGATGACCATGATGACAAACCCTAGACCTAGTGAAACTAAACCCTAAAACTGAATGAAATGAACTAAAATGACTATAAATGACTGAAAATATGTTTTGAACGAGCCAACAGGTATATGACATGAGGGAACTGAAATGAAACCACTAGCATCAGTTGATCCATGACCTAATGGAATGTAGTTGATTGAATGAGACACCTAATATGCGTGCAAAAGAGCAATTTGATCACTGATGGAAGTGTGAAGACACTAACACTAACATCCACTAAAGTTAGTGGAATTAAATTTGGATAACACGATTACATCCATCTCATCAAGAGATTTCTAGTGACGTAAATTTTATCTCAACAAAAGTCCTAGATTTAAAGCTATGCCCATTTAAAGATCTAACCATTTAACCTTGCCACATCAACAAGTATGTCCACATGGCACTACCAAGTGGCCTACGTGGTTCTTCCACATTGCACAAAACACCACATGGCCATGCCACGTTATAGTGGCATAGTGCCACTACACCCCGCACCATTCCTTCATAATTTACTCCATTCAAACCTCCATGATGTAACACTAACTTTCCCATCACCTACTGGTGAGTTTCCTATTACGTGCTTTCCATTAGTTGTGCCATTCCTCCAAGGGTATCCTGCTTTAATCCTTTGCAACATACTAGGACATAAATATTTACATTATGTACTGAGAGGTTCCTATCCCACGACTTCTATCTATCGTGACCCACTACAAATAAGCATTACAAAATATTGTCGAGGCTTCGAGGTCTACAGTGACTTATCACCCAACCATGCCCACTTCCACTTTAGTACCATGTGGCATTTCCAAATCTAGGTGGTACCATGAACCCCCACCATGTATCTCCTAGGCGCCACATCAATCTAACCTCCACCTCATCTAGTCCTACTATGTCTTGTCGATGTCATGCTCACATCATCTTACCACATGGAATCCTCTATTGGTACCATGTCTCATCCAAAAACAGACCACTTGGCTACCCAAAGGGGCCATTTTTTCCTACCATGTCTTATTCTAACAACATTCCACACAAAAAATCTTGCCACATCACATATACACATAATACATGTTCTACATGGCATTCAACACCTCATCTTTAGTCATGGGTCCCACTGGTTCAAGCCCTTTGCATTTTGCAACGAATTCATGTTATGAACTTTTATGGTCGGATGGTGGCCTTCCATTGATTAACACATCTCTGTTCCCTAGAACATTAATTTTCTTATCTCACGATCCATCCCCGGGAACGTGTTGTAGCGACTGCAATGCCCTCCAAAATTTTGGCTTCCACTCAAATTTTGGAGTCTCCCTTGGTTTTTCCCTTGATTGTTGCAAACACTTAAGCTCATTTCATGAGATTTCCTAAAGTCCTTTGACCCCTTTTGCTTGTTGGATTAGTTTTCATCTTTTGGCATGTTTGATTGGTTTTCCATGCTTGCGGACCTTTTTTGGTGGTTTTGAAGGTTGGTCTTTGTGTATATGAGTTATCCTAGCTATGTAAACACTCGTCGCACTCATACACAAAGTTTTGAGTACTGCCCCACAAGCCTCATCACGGTCATCCTAATGTCTATCTCAAGTGTCGCACTTGTTTCTTCTTGTTATGTGACAGTCACACAAAGGGAAATGCTTTCTTGTTCCTCCGATGGTCTATGTTATCGTGTCGTCGAAGTATGCTAAGTGTGTGATCACAAGTCTATCTTCCTCTCGCACTTAGCCACTTTTCTGAAAGTCTTCCCACAACAGACCCTGACTGAACTATGTACTGCGCAATCTTAATCCTCAATGTTGTGACAGTGCTGCCTGGAACTGCATAGTGTGCAATCACTATCCTCTAGGGCAATTGCACTGTGAAATTCCACAGCCCAAAGACCTTCTTAGATCCCCAGAATTGCACTGTAGTTCCTCCCAGTCTAAGTTGATCTTCACACTTCGCACTTTCAGTCCTCAAGCTTTGCCCCTTGTCTGCTGGAACCCCATAATGCATAGAGAACCCAACCTCCCTTGGCCTCCAGAACTGTGCAGAGGTGTCCCCTAGTGTCCTAACTTAGTCGGAGCTCACTAACCTCAAGAACTGCACAAATTTATCCTCCAAGTCTCTTTGTTGTCTAGGCCCCCTTACCTATGAAAATTGCACAGATCTGCCTCGCAGGGTCCCATACCACATTAGCCATTGTTTTCTTGAACTGTGAAATCCTAACTCCCAATGGCCACTGTGCAATTTATTTCCAGAGTAGGGACTGTGCGAAAAGGTTCCTCAATCATGCTTGAGTTGTGCTCTACGTACTCTCACTGATCAAACTCTCTCCCTGTCACCTGAAACTATAAAGTGCAAAGTTATTGGGCCCTCTCTCCCATCCTGTCACCTGTCCTGGGCTCAGTTCATGGATAATAATGCATCATTTTATACTAGGGAGTTTTCAGATTGATGTCATATTATCATGAGTGAATTGCAGGAATAGGTACATTGTCAAGTCATGGTAAGATGATGAAGAAGGAGAAGAAGGAGGGAAGGATGCCTAAAGACTCACTTGTAGATGAATGAATGAATGGACCTACCAAGACCAAGAAAAAGGAACACAAGTGTGAAACCACCTTCTAAGACCGAAGATCATTGAAGACCCTGCATCATCAAGCTATGCGGAGGAGAAAAGAAAGCATATACAAGAACACATCTATCACTCAGCAGTAATAGCGGCTTGACATTGCCACATCATCAGGCTTGTCCATGTCAGCAGTGTCATGTCAAGTCATGTCATGAGTTTCCATATGCCACATCACTATTGTGGGCCATGTATATCGTAAATCAAATGTATTGAAAATTCATAGGAAGTAGAACTATCATGAGTGTAGTCAAAGAGTCACAAGGGGTAAACATCAGCCCTTAGTTATATATACACCCTCATTGTATGAGCAAAGTAATTTTCACCTTGGCTCCTCTCGTAAGGCATTAGAGAGATCAACCAGCTCTTTAAGGAGCAAGGAGTGGCTCCAATGTCCCACTACTGGGGCTAGTGATGTACAATGTAAAAATGTGTCTTGGAACTTTTTCTTAATTACAAAATCCTTTTAAGGCTGACACGTTCTTCATGTATAAATAATGAATGTTTGTAAGACTATACTGCGAACGTTTGTATTTCATATTTGCTTTAACATGTACTAAGATAGTTGAAATATTTTGGTTATTTTAGTGCTTATCTTGTTGTGAGTGTGTTATAATGGTTGTTACTTTTGTCTCATCCTTGTCGACTATACCTCGGGATACTAGACATGCTTTTGTTTTCTTATCGGTATAACTACCTTGACATCCACTATGGACTATTCTGTTGGATGCTAGAAAAATCTTCCCTTGTTCATTGATTGTAACAACTATCGCATCTGTTGTGGACTATTCGGCTATATATTGGATAGGTCCTTCTGGTTCTATGTGTGTCTCTTCCTGGGTGGTACTATTACCTCTCACTTAGATGCTCACTTTTCTCCCCGTTTTACAGTAAGAGAAACTAGACACAGTTCCGCCGCACACTCACCAGGCACACTCACTGTTAGGCCCCTTACTACTAGTGCAACCCCTTATTGGTATTAGTACAACCCACTTATTATATTGATGTACCCATGTAGTGCCCATATTGTTACTAATGTGCCCCATAGAAGCCCACTATTGTTATTATTGTGCCCTTACATTATTATTGTTATGTCGGCTCTGATTATGTTATGACCCCTTACACTCCTATATATAGAAAGGAGGTCTTTTCATTTGTATCATCCAAGAATTGTTCATTCATGTAATGTAAAGGAGGTTGC
>APFE030494656.1:0-13090 GCA_000404065.3 Pinus taeda | reverse complement strand
TAATATAATTACAAATTAATATTCTAAATAGTATATATTTATATATAAAAATAATGATAGTATATTTATAATCATATAAATAAATATTTAAAAATATATATATTCACACAAACTACACTCATAAATAAATAATATGTATATAAATATAACAAATAAAGATTCATATGCACATAAAGAATACATTCATATGTATACAAAGAATACAATTAAACAAGACACACACAAATGTAGCAAAGAATAGATTCATACACACATCAATGACATATTCATACACATACAAAAATACAAGTAAACAAGACACACAAATATAGCAAAGAATATATTCATATATGCAAGAATACAATTATGCAAGACACATACAAGTGTAGCAAAGAATATGTTCATGCACACAAAGAATACAATTGAACAAGGCACATACAAATGTAGAAAATAATAGATTCATACATACATCAAAGACATATTCATACACATACAAAGAATACAAATAAACAAGACACACACAAATGTAGCAAAGAATAGATTCATATACACATAAAGAATATATTCATACACATACAAAGAATACAAATAAACAAGACACATACACATGCAACAAAGAATATATTCATAACATACAAAGAATACAAGTAAATAATATACACACAAGTATAACAAAGAATACATTCATACATATACAAGTAAACAATGAAGGAATACTGAAAGCACTTAAGATAATACAAGCAACTATTGAAAAAAAATACATTTATATACACATAAACAATGAACCCACCACTCTAACACTCAAAATATACTCAAACAATACACGCATATACATGCAAATTAATGAAAGAATAGTCAAAAGCATGCAAAATGAGACATTCATAAACATAGAAGAATAAACACTCCAAAGAAATACATACAAATAATGCAAACACTCTTAATAATACATTCACACACATCATATAGAAGTAGATATCCTATTCATTGATACATACCAAAATAAAAACCTTAACAAACAAATTCTAACTATCTAAATGCAACTAATAAAAATACTATCTCAATTTTGAAAATAATATATTCATATACATACAAAATAAAGAATCCAAAACATACATTATAACCCAAATACATTAATATATATAAAAATAAACATATATTTATTGTATATAAATAATAGAACCAATACACAAACATTTAGATATAATAAATTTATACAAATAAATAAGCTTAAATATTTACAAACACTGACACTCTAAACAATATATTAGTATTTAGTTTAAATTTGTAAAAATATCAATATCAATATTAAATTATATTTATTTATAAATATTAAAAGAAGAAAAAACATAATATAAATATCCTACTAACATATGATAAAAATATATAATTAAATAAACAAGAAAAATAAAAAATAAATATTGAAACAAAATCTTAAAAAAATCAAAATCAAAACAAAAAAAAATGAAAAAAAATGAGGTTATAATTGTTATATAATTTAGGTGAACAAGAGTGATTTATAAGTTTATGTGTGTTAGGAAGAGGTTTAAAATATTGTAAAAATGTTAAATGATTTATGTGAATATGAGTGGTTTTGCATTTGTGTGTGTATGTGGGGAAGATGTTTAAAACATTGAAACCATATTAAATGATTTATGTGAATAAAAATGATTTTGTGATTTGTGTGTATGTTGGGAAGATGTTTAAAACATGTTTGTAAATTATTATTATTATTATGATAAAAGGATAATATTTGCTTTTGTGCATATTCGAGTTACTATAAATTAAAGATCATGAAAACCATAAGCACAAGGAACACAACTCAAAGGAGGGTTACCATTTAACCTTCCTAAGAGCCTTTTGGAGGGGTCGAATTCCCCTCCACAAAAAAAAAATACTCCTTTTATTAATGATAATTTGTGTTCATGTACATTCTTTGATAGGGCCATTTAAACAAAAAAGAATATATTTTTTTCTAATTACAACACTACAAAACATAAAAATAGATAATCTCTTCGACTCACTCACAAGCAACTTTGATATTGATAAATTTTCTGCAACATAAAACATTGAAATGATATTGTTAATATACCGTAACATTATTAAATGTGTCATTCATAAAGAAAATCCATAATATATATAATGATAAACCCATAATGCATGACAAATATTAAGAAAAAACATGGATACAATATTGTATGTAAAGTGATACAAATATGATATAATTTGCAAATTCAATATAACGACAATTAAATTTAACCATTACATATCTAAAATAAATAAGGAAACATATTTGGTAATATGGTTTTATAAATAAAATTTCATTAAGTAAATAAAATTCTCAATAATTAAATGTTATATATTTTTCAAATTGAAATAGAAAATAAAATAATGAGTAACCAATCATAATGGTAACAAAATATATGTTTATTTTCGAAATTCTAAATCATAGCCCATATCCTTGGTAAATATATTTCTCTTCAAAAAATATATGGTAACAAAATACATGTTTATTTTCAAAATCATAAATCATAACCCAAATTCTTGGTAATATATTTCTCTTTATAAAATATATGGTAGCAAAATAAATGTTTATTTTAGAAATTCTAAATATATGGTAGCAAAATAAATGTTTATTTTAGAAATTCTAAATTATAAGCCTAATTCTTGGTAAATAGATTTCTGTTCATTAAATATATGGTAACAAAATACATGTTTATTTTCAAAATTCTAAATCATAACCCAAATTCTTGATAAATATATTTCTCTTCCTAAAATATATAATAATAAAATACATGTTTATTTCCTAAATCATAACCTAGATTTTTGGTAAATATATTTCTCTGCATAAAAATGAATAAATGTTACATTGGAAACTTAAAAAAAATAAAACATTGAAAGAGAAAACGCGTTGAGATATAATTAATAATACAACTTAATTATTAAGATAAAAAAAAAATATCTTTGATTATCTAAGAGTTTGTTGCCACGTGAAACCCGTTTTAGGAGATGGTTGTCAAGTTCTATGGTTGTTTTATCTCATCATCAATATCATGATCAATATCATGAAATTCGTGGGTTGCCCACTATTGCAGATGAGCAAGATTGAAAAGGCTTCTCAATCCATGTTGAAACAGTTTCTTGGTTGTTGATGCATATTTTCAATCTAATCGGTGAAGCCTTCTTGTTCTTCAATGATAAAGGAGACATTCTGATGTGCAAATGAACCCTTTACACTGAAGTCAAGGGAAAATAGAGGAATGTTGAAACATATACAGTGAAGTCAAGGTAAAACAGAGGAATGTTGAAACGGTTACAGTGAAGTCAACGGAAAAGAGAAAAGTTCCACTTACATGGACATGAATATGATAACCCAATATGGTAACAAAATACATGTTTATTTTAGAAATTCTACATCATAACCCAAATTTTTGATAAATATATTTCTCTTCATAAACTATATAATAATAAAATATTTGTTTATTATTTAATTTATTTTCTTGTTTATGTTTTCTGGTCATAACACTAATAAATTTGAGTGTCCTTTGATGGAGTATGGGATTGAGTTACTTTAATACATTTCGCGTAAAATTTGCCTTATAGTTAATCAATCTTCATAATTTTTTTTGTTAATTTTAAAACAAAGTAAAATATTGAAAGAGAAATCAATTTTCTTTATAGTTAATAAATCTGTATTTTTTTTAAGATGAAATCGAATTTGATTATCTAAAAATTTGTTTTCAAATGAGTGTATTTTTTTTACCTCTTTGTGGACTTGTATGATTGTTTTATCTGATCATCATCAATCTCATAACATTCTTGGCTGCAGCTTCTGTAGCAAAAATAAACAACTAACAAATCAATGATATTCAAATTATTTAATAAAAAATAATATTTCCCTGTTCACAGGGTAGGGAAATATTTTCACCCAGGAATCCAGAGTTGTATTTGTCACCAAATACCTATTTTGACTAAACAGTTTCTCATGCATATTTTATCAATATAATTGTACACCTTTTATTGTATTTTTTAAAATATTTTTATACTAAATAACTTACATGTTAGCCTTTGTGTCAGAATTAAAAATAAACACAAACCAACTCCAGAGAAGATGAAGGCACTTCCACTAATGGTTGCTCGTGAAGTAGAGATGAAGGCAATTCCCCTAGGGTGTTGCAAACTTCGCTGTCCCAGGTTTCTCAATCACCAGTGGCTAATGGCAATTCAACCACAGGGCCGCTGCTGCAATACTATTTAGGGGACAGTGATGTGATTGCAAGTACTGTAATGTATTATGCATATCTCGCTGCCCTGCTTTAGGGAAGCGTTGGTTTCAAGTATATTCCAGGTTTCCTGTTTTGGGCGCGGGGCCATGCTCTTTATGGGACGAGCAGCTATGATGACTTTTTGTAAATCTAATGACAACTGCTGGTACTATTATTACAACTGCTGGTATCATCCATGGAAAACTCTTCCATCAGTAGATTGCAGGTATGTGATTGTAGGTACAGTCATTTATTTATGATGTTTATATGCATATCTCGCTACCCTAGGCATTACCCAAGCTTTAGGTATAATTCTAGTTATGTGGCTTGGTACTACTGTATTGGGATATTCTAGGTTTCCTATGTGCTTTGAATTAAATAATATTTTAATAAAACAATTTTAATTATTTCACCTCTAGGAAAAACTGTATTTCACCAGCAAATTAGTAATCCTCAAAGCCCCGTCCAAACATATCTATCCACTAAAAGATGGCATTTCCTCAAACTCCAAGCAATATAAATGGGAATTACAGCACGCAACCCCAAACAATCACAACCGTCCACAGAATCCGTTTTCTGTGATATTCAAAATGGATTACGAAAATGCCATCAAAAGTAATTTCACCGTGCTTTCTTAACAAATCAAAAAGATTCATTGAATTTTTGCATTAAACAGAAATCTGCTTCTAAAATAGAATTGGATTTGTAAGAAGGCTATGAAGCTATGGGTCTATAATTGTATCTGTAAGTAGTTATGTAGGCTATGACCGCTGGCATTTCTCAGGAATGTGTTGATCTGGCTTTGTAGGGTTTTGCTTTGTAAGGTTTTTGGTGGTGACTCTCTATAGGGTTTTGCTGTGTAAGGTTTTTGGCAGTGCCTCTCTGTAGGGTTTTGCTGTGTAAGGTTTTTGGCGGTGCCTCTCAACTGGCTGAACCACCTTCTCAATCTCCTGCTTAATCTACCTACGCTACTTAAGGAGAAGCTATCGATTGTGCTATCTAAATTAGTTGTTCTTATGACTGGTGTTAGCACTCTTTAAAGATCTTCGACTTCATCAGATTATGCAACTCTTACGGATATGAATCTGGGTGGATGGGGAAGGCTGTCATGGAACTGATTTGCTCGTAACTCCACTTGTCCCCTCCAACTGATTGTATGATAGGAGCAATGTCTCAAAGCTTTGGAAGATTCTACAGCCATGAAGGAATTTCTCCTTTGATTATATTATAGGTGAGATCCAGCATATAATAAAACATAGAGTGTTTAGAAAAACAGGAAACGTCTGCTCTATTTTACAAACACATAATTTCAACACATCTAAAGAAAATGGATGCACATGCATGAAATGAGAAAAGGAGGAGCTCAATTGGGCGTTTGGAGAGATCAGTGCTCTAACCAGCAGCACAGCCATGAAATGAGAGACCAATGTTGTCAGTAGACTCATTACATGGAATATCTCACATGTGAACACCGATCGACACATAGGACTAAAACTAACTCAATTGACATAAGTCTTCTGCAATGGACATGTTGTGTAAATATATCATAGAGATATTCTTAAACTGCACCAAGAAACACAGGAGAACAACACCATTGGCAAATACTACTCACCTTTGTTATTGAAACGCTTCTTACGAATCTTTCATTTATTATTAAAACTCTGCAAACAGGTGGTTAAAAAGGAGCTGTAAACTCCTCATTCTCTTCTACAAAGGCACTGAAAACGTTGCTCTATCTCCTCCTGTATATAAAATTCCAACTCATCAGAAAAAGAAATAGAAACAAAGGGCCGGGAACAAAGGGCTGGGAATGAATTTAGAAGTAATTCAATAAAATATTTCCATAAGTATCTGAATACATTATTTGTTGATCAAGTTGGCCCTTCAACCACCCCTGGATATTCTCCTCAGCTTGGACTTTCTCTCTCACTTAACAGACACAAAATAACCATACCACAACACTATAAGCATACCACAGCACTAAACACAGTACAGGACATGGATGCATACAACACTACACTGAACATTATGGAACTCTCCATAAGACAAACAATTTTACATCAGAGACATTGAGAACACCCATGCTTAACCACCTGTAGATTTAACAGAGAAAAAAATTTGTGCGGTTAATTGTTTTTCCTAGTTAACCAGTTGAATAAACAGAGAAATAGACAAAACAAATTAAAGGGAATAGAAAATTACCCTCCATGAATAATCCACTCAGATAGCCTTGCTGCTGTTTTCCGACTGCAAAAACTTCGATCACCTCCTCTTCATTAGTGAATTTCCTCCTCTCATTCCACCGATCCCTCTCATTCTTCATTCACCACGCATCCCTCACATAACCACCGATCCCTCACATTCTTCATTCATCATGCGCCGGTGAGTGGCATTCCTGAGTTTTATGATTGCTTTTTTGGACCGTTGTGTCCAAATTCACCTTTAACCAATCTTTTAATTACTAGTCATTAAACCTATTTTCTAAACCATCTTTTAAGTCAGTATAACTATTTATAATTTTTTATATTGCTATAGTTTTTTTTACCTGCGTTTTTCAGTTTCTATGGGTGTGAATAAGAGTGATTTGATGAAACTAAATGCTAATGGTGCAAAGGCTCAGCAGTATTATTGACCGTAATATATGTATAATAATAATCTAAAATATAACAATAAATTAATAAAACTTAAAACAACGATAATTGGAAAATTTAAATTTATTTAAATTTATATTATATTTTTAAATATATATATGTTTATTTATTAAGTATACTCAAATAAAATTTTGAAAATAGTTAGATTGAAAAAGTTCATAGACTTACTTATTAGAGTAACTCACTTAGGAGCACCATGGTTTTAATGTTTTATAAAAGTGATTTGTTTAATTGTTTCTAAGTGTTAAATTTACTTTATTCTCACTATGTTATTGGTCCAAAGGGTGTAAAGAAATGTTGTAAGAGAGTATAAAGAGATAGTTATAAATATGAAATTTAATATTTGTTCAATATTTAATTCCAGGCATTAGTGCACCATGAGTAGTGTCACATTGTATTTGAGGAACGTTTCTTTTTGAAAGTGAAAGTCTTCACCTAATTAGTGATATTAATCCAAGAAAAAAATTCCCTTAAACTTGCATCTTCATGATTTTTACATAATTTGTTTGGAGGTTTTACACTTGAATTGCTTTTTCCCAAGAAAAATATAATTGTTTTTCACTCACAATGTCCAAAACCCAATTGTGTTTTCATGTATGTGCTTTTGAATTTTATCATTTTAGTTGTCTCTCTTATGTTATATTTGAAAGCACTACCCATAAACAATAATTAAGTAAAAAAAAAACAGACAGACTTATATATATATATTTGTTTTTACATTATAGAAAGACTTATGCGAAAACAAATAGCATAGCCTATTTGATAACACAATATGCTTCTCAAGACAAGGCTCAAGTTATGCCTTTGAATCAATTATCTAATTTTCATTTTCTTATAGTATCATTTGAAGTATATAGTTATGGCTTAAAATTGAGATCTATGGATAACATAGTAAAAAATCAAAGACCTATTTGTATGTATGTATATATATATATATACATATACATGTTCTTTTTGTTTTTACATTATAGAAAGGCCTATGTAGAAACACATATCATAGCCTATTTTATAACACAATATGTTTCTCAAGACAAGGCTCAAGTTATGCTTTTGAATAAATTATCTCATTTTCATTTTCTTATAGTATCATTTGAAGTATATAGTTATGGCTTAAAATTGATCTCTATGGATAAGATATAAATCCATCTCTTCACTTTATTGGTGATAATGATTTGTACTCAAAACCCTTATAAAGCCTCCCCTAATGTATGTTATTGACACAATATTAACCTCAATAACGAATTCTTATATGCATAATATGCCCATAACTTACTCGAGGAATAATAAAAACATGAACTAAAAATATGAAAGAAAAGTGCCTAACTCAATTAATGAATGGAATATAACAAAGAATGTTCAAGTAAAGAGTATATTAAGAAAATAAATTAATGTAGAATGAGAATTATTTAGAACCTTCTAAGTAGAAGTAGATGTATTAGATTTATTTCCAACATAATTTATAACATAGTATTGCAATAAATGGGACCTGTTAAGTTTCCTTTGCTTTCGCGAATCATGATTTCTCATATTCACAAGTCTCCTTCACTAATCATGCTACCGATTTTGAAATTGCACTATCTCATATCATAGATGCATTTATTAGTATTATAAAATAAAATATAGGTGGGAGTGGGATCTTTTCTCATCCTATCCAATCTTCGAACCTCTAGCTACATAACAAAGACGGAAGGTTTACAATAGTATTACTTCCTTGTTCATATAAACTTTTGGAACTAAGTGTTAGAAAGTGAGATCTCTATCCAACCTTCTAGTTATCTTGAGAAAAAAGAAAAGAAAAGTTAATATGATAAAGAGAAATAGTCACAACAAATTGTTGTTTAAACTAAATCTCCAAAAATGAAGAGAAGTACGAAAGCATCTTCCATCCCTTTTAAAAAATTTCAAATAAATTTCCAAGCAAAAAGTTAATGCATTAACATACAATTGGATTTATCTCAGGTGGTTGGAGGAATGCTTATCACCCTCCCCACCCAGGTTTGATTCCCACAAATGACATGTTGAGCTCATATAGAGTATATTTCTCTAATAGATTTCACCCTTATTCTCGACTCACCTTGTGGCCTTAATAATCTAGGGTTTTACCTATGTATCATCTTCAAAATGAGGGAAATTATCCAAGGGTTTTCCCCGAGATTTATAACATGGGAAACAATACAATATATCACGGAAACCTTATGTGAAATATCTTTCATTAGTTCATCTCATATATCATAAGAACATGCACTGGGTGCACTTCCATGGCATAAAACAATTTCTCATTGTAGTTGATAGTTGTGTTGTGAAGGCATGTATCCTAACTGTCACACTTGGAGATAAGTGTCGTTTTATTGTTGTTTCAATGAACACATGTTGATTTTGGGTACTGTGCATCTTCTTGTCATGTGTTTGAGGGTGTATGTGTGTGTGATAATGTTAAGTACTTTTTGTATGCTCTTACTCTTACTCTCTTGTCTCACTAATCTCACACTTAGTGAAATCATTGGAGCTTTTCCCTATCCACTCAGCTTGCACAAGTTGTAAGCACACTAATTTCTCGCCAAGCAATGAGCACACTATGCACTCCTAACATTTAGTGATGACATCCACCTCGTAGACTTGCATACTATGTAATCTTGAGGGAAACCTCTTGGAACATTGAGCAACATTACAGCACAAACCCTCGAACCTTACTACTTACACCTACTCATTGCGCAACCCTTGATCAAATATGTCTTGTATTTTGTGTTTTGCATTCTTAGTGGATAATCAGGTCATATCTATACCATTTACGTGGAAACCTATGCAATTCCCAGATGAACCTCCTTAGCCATTATGCACTGCACAGTTATAGTGCCTAATCTTACCACTCTTGCTACTTGCAATTTCCCTCCATTCAATGCCTTAACTAACGTTTCCTTCACTATTCACTGTGCACTTTCAGTGGATAGTAGGGCCATCCTTCAACCCTTGTAGTGGTCTACTACATAGTCCCTTGATCCTCCTCCTCAATTACTATGCATTGTGTATTCCCAATGGGAAATCCTATCATCCATGCCTCATGAAACTATGTACTACGCCTAAGAATGTCTCCTCCTCCCTTTCCATT
The DNA here is from genome assembly GCA_000404065.3 of Pinus taeda. Taxonomy (NCBI): domain Eukaryota; kingdom Viridiplantae; phylum Streptophyta; class Pinopsida; order Pinales; family Pinaceae; genus Pinus; species Pinus taeda. The sequence continues at coordinate 3,092 of APFE030494656.1, read as the reverse complement.
GTGCACTGTGTGCTCCTAGTGTCTAATCCTTCACTTCTTGCCTCTTGTTCCTATGCATTGTGCACTAGAAACCCTCTTTCCTTGAGACCTTTCACATTTCCCATCACAGTCAATATCTTGAATGAACATAAGGTAGAATAGGTGATTTTGGGACTGATATTCTCTTGCCATGAGTTAGCTCCATTTTAAGGTACTTTCATCCTAACATGGTAGATAAATTTCAAGGAGATAATCAAGGAAATATGCTAAGAAAACATTTGCTGAGCTGAAATATAAATATACCATCATGCAGGAGATAGAGGAACTCCAAACTACAACATATGTATAGTAACTCATGATGATTTAGAATGTCTTAATACCATTCCCAGACCCTTTAGAGGGTGAAGATAAAATACATTTCATATCCATCATGAGGAGTCAAAGACACGTCAATAGAGAAGAGAACTTGACATCAACACATTACAACAAAGTCTCATGTCACATGCTACCAAATGAGCATTGACATAAACATGTATTTTGTCATATTTTAGTGGAATATAATTTTGTAATTATCAAAATCAGAAAAATTTAAATGTGTGGAAACCTAAGGGTCACACATGGAATGTAAAGAGTTATTAGGAAGTCCAAGATTCATGTAGGAACTCAAAAGTCACATAGTAGCTCAAGAGTCATGAGGGAGGTCAATATTTATAAGGGAGGTGAAAGGTCACCTCATTTGGTATAAATAAACCCCCATAGCTCAAGAAAATGAATTTTCACCTTAGCTTCTCAAGCTAGGAATAGGTGAGAAGATCGTCCTTTTGAGGAGGAAGTAGTCGCTTAACATTCCACTATTGGGGCTAGTGATGCATCATTGTAATTGTGTATCTTGGAAATTTCATTTAATGGTTTTAAAGTCTTAAAAATGGCACACTTTCGTGCATATATTGTGAATGTTGTAAGATTATTATTTCATTGTTTATAGTGTATGTTTGTGTTTATAATAAGGAAAGTGAACTATTTAATTACATTTAGTATACATCTTTGAATTGTTCATTTATTTCTTTCATGATCGTTGTTTCTATGCGAACTACTTCACAAGATAATTAAAGATTCTTTTAGATATATGTGTGTGTGTCTTTATTATGATATTACTATTACTCTTCTTCTAAACACTCACTTTCTATTTTCTATATGTGAAAGAACCTTTATTCACATTGCAATTGAGTGCTTCACAAGGCTAACTTACTTTCTTATCTCGAAATTCATACTCTCTTATGTTGTTTATTGCAGCTAAGGAAAATGTTTAAGATTATGGCAGTTAGGATTGTTTCGTAGATGGGGCTCCTACTCTAAATGGTGTAAGGTCTACTTGGGACTTCATATCGGTGATACCCCCTATATGTTGGTGGTTTCCAAAGACAACAACATTTTGGCACTAGAAAGAGGGCCAATCTTTGTATAGTTGATAACTCAACTCATTCACATAAAGAACCTTCAGTTCAAGGTAGTAATTATGTGAGTCTGAATCCAACCCACATGTTTTAGAAAGAAGAGTCATCTCAGTAAGGTCCAAAGCATGCTTATGAAGTTACTTATGAGAAACTTTGGATGATTTTTCCTATCATCCATCAGTTTGATAGAGCTCTTAGATTACTACTTGTTACGTATGCTATTCCTTATATGAAATCTTCGAAAGAGACAACCCACTGTGGTGTTATAGTTTCCTTAGTTGAGGATTTCGTTACTGCTACCCTTGATGATTTAGTTGATTCACATGGAGAACCTCATTACAAAGGGGATATTCCACTACCTATTGGGGAAAATATAGAGGGGGACAAGGAGAACTTTCATTTTTTAGGTGACAAACTGATGAGGGACAGTGAACAACCAAACAATGATGGAAATTTTAATAGTAAAGGGGAAGAGTCTTTAGAATCAAATAATGAGGAAGATAATTAAGACATGACTAAGGACCAATTGAGAACATGAAAACATGTCATCGCGAACCTAGGAAAGGACAGCAAGTCACAGTAAGTAACAAAAGGAACATATTTTTTTTACATAATGAATGAAATTAATGGACATAATTTCCACTTACCTCAAGAAGACAGGACATATCACTCGCCATAATAATCCACAACCACCATAAGCCTATGATGTAATATACACCATCAGCCTATGATTTCATTATCTTAATTAAAATATTTCACCCCTAGTGAACTATCCATTCAAACTTGTACCTATTAGACTATATGAAATCTCAGCAAGAACAATGGGAGATTCATTGAATCACATAAAGCCCATAATTTCCCTTTTTCTATAATATTGCGACAATGTTTTAGAAATTTTTCAGTCTGCAAGATGCATTAGGTATGTTGAGATATTATAGGGGTATGATTACGTTATTTCCCTTGAAAATGTGTTCAATTTCCAATATGATAGGTATATGGTAGTGGGAATAATGGTTCAGGAAGATGAAAAAACCATAGAAATAATGTATAGGCTACAACAAATCATAGAGTGAGAAATATGAAGCCATAATTGATGGAGTAGTTTCTCAATCCATAAGAGGTTTTGGTGAAGAACTAGAGTGGATTGGAAAAAAGGTATATACCAACACCCTATACATATCTCTCATCACAGAGAGATAATTTTCACATCAGGGGTGCCATGGGGTCATCTATTAGCACCACTTGAGGCTGCTAGATCACTTGAGGATTTAAAAACTAGTCAACATACCCTTCTTCCTCTGGAAGACAGTCTAACAGATGGCCACCAACATTTAAAACTCTAGTAGGCTAAATGATTCCCTTTCACATCATGACTCCATCAAATTACTTATGGAACATGCACTACAAGTAGAATGTTGTATCTGGAATGATGTTGTGTAAGCACCGAGGTTGGAAGTTGAAGAATCACTAGTAGAAGGAACAATTGTTGCAACTTCACTAGAAGTTGCAACTACTACAACTCCACCAAAATATGCAACTACTACAATCCATAAGGAGGTTGTTGCTACAACTTACAAAGCAAGAGAAATTGTTGAGTTGCAACGATAGGAAGAAGAATCCATGGGAGGTCATGATAGTGATATAGAGATCACTAGAATC
>APFE030494649.1:358928-440429 GCA_000404065.3 Pinus taeda | reverse complement strand
TATGCTCTCGCATTTTTATTTTTCCTGTGATTTAGAATTCGTATGCAGGTAATTTCTATACGGGGTTAAAACCTACATTCGCCAATCATACTCTTCAGTCTCTGGTCCAGATCCCGTGGGGTCTCGCCTGGAAGCATCGCAATTTCCTTAAACCTAATAATCAATTGTGTCTTTAATTTTGGTCGGCTGAATTCCCTATTCAGTGTGGCCTAAATATTTGTGATCCCCATGTTTGGATGGTCATTAGAATGCTTAATGTGCCATGTTAGTGTGTGATCCTGTAACATGCTTACCAGCGTTGCCTTCTTTATATTGTCATCCACGACTCCTTGTGCTTCCCATACAGCCATTACTAAGGGCCAAAATTGGTCCAAATCTTCATTCCCTACTCCTCTAAATACTGGCAATTTTATCATGCTTGCCATATTGAACTGCGGTGGTGGTGGAGGTGGTGTGGGTGGAGATGGGGGTGATGATGGTGAAACCGATGGTGGTGTAGGTGAGGGTGGTATCCATGGAATTCGGTGCCTTATCAGACTAATCGCGCTTCTCGGAAAAACTTTCGCGACCTCTTCCTCACTTTCCCGCCGCAGAAAAATCAAGGGGATATTTTCCATCTCTGTCCTACCTTTGTTTCTATAGATCCTCCCACTTCGCATAATCCTAAACATCAATTTATTTGCCTAACCCTCTTTTCACACAATAGCATTTTAATCCAAGTGTTCAATGATTTAATGTACTTACCTCGTGGTCCTTTGAGGAAGCATCATTCTACCTCACTGTAGCTAATGGTCGTATCTACCATGAACTCAATGAGAAACCCTCCTATAATCTGATCGATCCAATGGTCCACAGTGTGCACGATCTTACCTTTTGATGCTTGTGGTCTGCGCACCAATTCCAGAGTCCACACAATCAGTTCTTCGAGCCTAAACCTTCCTGACTATCTGCTAGCTTCGCGATCCACTCGTACAACTCTGAGGGGATGGATGTAAAGAAAATTTCATGGATTTTCATATATAAGTAGCACTCTAACCACTGTTCCTTTGATACTCACGGATTCTTATTTTCCTGCGCCGCGAACTCGTGAATCTTTCTATCCAACCACCCTTCAATTTCTTTCTTTTTTGGATTCCAATGACACGACATCAGACATCCCTTATGCAGATCTCGGTCCCGGCAATGAAACCATTTGTTGGCTTGTTGGGGCCTAACCCAAGTTCAGAGGTGATTTAGCCAAACAAATCCCAATACTACTAGCCCTTTCAGCAATATTTTGTGGAGTGTGGACTGAGGTCTCACCCGAATTAGTATGGGAGGGTGCTAGAACCAAGTTTCCACACCATGGGGATGTTTGATGGTTTCAAGTGGTCACAGTTCGACCCTACGTGCATGTCACTACGCGCACTTACCCATACCTTGCATCCCTACTTGGGCACCAAACAATGTTATTACCCAAGTCCTTAGTAGCCCGATATTAGTTGATTAGCTTAGCTTATTTGTACGCTTTCAGTTATACTTAACAATATTCACAATTCATATAAGTGTGTGCAGTAAATAAACAGTATAATTGCAAATGAGATCAAACATGTAATAACTCAACAACAGGTACATAGAATTCAGATAAAACTTCTCTTTATTATTCTCTTTCTTTGGTTATAGACTCTATTCCACCCTACGCACTTAGTTGTAGGGGTCTGGGCACTCAACTACGGACTCTTCTAGGCCTCTGTGCACTCAACTACAGAGCCTCTTCCTACTAAAATGACCCAAGACACACTTAGACTCTTATTCTAGGCTTTGCTATCTCATTCTATCCATTAGATTCTATGATCATCTGATTATATCTTTACAACTTAGAGCCTCACTCTATTTATACAATCCCATGGTCTGCAGACCATGGGTAATCCAACATTACATTCAAACTTAGGGCAGACAACCCTATGACTCTAACATATATTCTGCACCCGCAATTCGTGGAGCTTTACAATAATATCACTCAAAACTTGGGCTTTGAGCCCCAAAGCATGCTGTGGGGTAATTCCATGCCGAACATCCTCCCATCATCAGCAGCTTGCTTTACCTTGTAAAGCTAACAGGAACTCACAACTAACTTGTTCTCCAGTCTCGGAATTGCATCCCAAACACTGTTACGAACTATGGATTCATACTCCTCCACCATAGCATCAACCCAAATCAACTACTACACTACTTCCTCAAAAGAGGATGCCTCAGTCTCAATGCATTCCCCAGCAAGGGCCACATATCCAGTATACCTCGCAGGTGACCTCCTCTATCTGTGCTGAGAAGATGGTGCTCCCACACTCTCTTGCATCCTTCAACAATCTGCCATCTTCTCTTGTGCACTTTTGTCCATCTTTGGAAGACTTTACTTGAGTGGATATCTCCACTCCTACAACCTCTACATGTGGCTGCTCTGCATCAGTCTGAGGCTCCTTCTCCTTAGGAACCAACAGCTCCTCCAAAACCTGTAGTTGGAGCTGCCTCTCAAGGGAAACTCTCATGGTCTTCTGCTCATCAAACTTGAGATCTCTGCGAACTACTGTCCTCTGACTGGTAGGTAAGTACACTTGATAGTTATGAGGTGTATCAGTGTACCCCACAAGTATCCCCAACTCTATTGTCAGCTCAAGCTTCTTCGGTGCATCCTTTGTCACATGGAAATATACCGATGAGCCAAATATCCAGAAGTGACCCACTTATGTTCTCTTACCAAAGAAACATTCCTCTAGTGTCTTCATCCCAAATATGCGATGCAGGCTTCTATTCTACAAATAGACCATTGTGTTGCATGACTCAACCCACAAATGAAGTGGTAAGCCTTGGTCATGCATCATCGCCTGTGCTGCCCCTACAATAGTTTTGTTCTTCCTCTCAGCCACCCCATTATGCTGTGGGTTATGAGGTGCCATCAACTCCCATTTAATTCCTTTTGCTGCACAGAAGTATTTAAACTCTTGAGAGACATATTCTCCATCGTTGTCGTTTCTCAAGGCCTTGATATTCTTCCCTGACTTTTTATCGACCAAATCTTTGAACTCACAAACTTTGAAATGGTTTGGTCCTTCTTCTACATGAAACAAATCCATCATTTGCGAGAATAATCATCAATGAAAATCACATAATACCTTTGCTTCACAACAGATGCCATTGAGAATGGTCCACACACATCAGTATGAACTCGCTCTAAAATAGCCTTTGCTCGGTTGTCTCGATCATAAAAGGAAGACTTGGTGTACTTTCCCAATGTACAACCTTTGCATGTGTCAACTTGTTCAAGTTTACCTTTGGGAAGTCCTGTAGATATCTGTTGCATTATCTTCAAAGCCCCATGATGCAAATGGCCCAACCGCCTGTCGAATCCCTATCCTCTTGGTCTGACCCATCACTATGTGTCTTAGGAACACCTTTCCTTTATTGAAGACAACATCGTAGCCTTTGTCCTCCAACATCACGACCAATACCAAGTTCTTCTTCAGTCCAAGCACATACATCACATCTGTCAAGGTGAGAGGAGCTCCATGCTCCCTATGAAAAGCAATCATGCCCACTCTTGGAACACTATACTTTCCGTCGTCACCCATCTCTATGTGCATCTTGAGGTCTTTCTCCTCCAAGCCACTGAATAAACTTTTATCACCGGTCATGTGGAATGAGACTCCACTGTCAAGATACCAAACACAACCCATCATCGATGACACCATGCATGCGATGAGGATAAATTCCGTTTCAAACTGAGAGGCTAATGCCTCACCTTCCAATCCTTCCGAGGATAATTTCTTGGACTTCTTCGATGGGCAATTAGTTGCATAATTTCCCATCTTGTTACAATTAAAGCATCTCACTTTAGACTTGTCACCCTTCTTCCCTCCATGAGAAGAATTTGATTTGGAATGGGAAGCCTTCCCCTTCCTTTCCTTTGCTTACTTGCTAAGGCCATATTTTCTTCATCATTTGTTGGCATTATGACACAAGCTTAGCACTATGGCGCAGCTATTGTCCTAGATGGAAACACATTCGACAAATCATTCAGATGATAGTTCAGACTCACAGGCTCTCAGAATAAAGGAAAAGAAGGTATACGTAGGTTCCCGTTGACCAAGTTGTGTATCCACGTGGGATCACCGATAAAAAGGCACGTATGTGTATACATGCACTTTCATGCAAGGAAAAGCGCGTACATGTGGGAAACCTTGTTTTTTAGTCCATGGTATTTAGTCCTTAGTATTTGGACCTATGGTTTTGGACCATGGTATCTCGTCTGAAGTGTTGAACCCAAGTATTGGGTCCCAAGTATTGGTTCTAAGTGGTTTTGGACCATGGTATTGAGTAAGGCCTAACACTATAAAAAGGGGAAGGAGATCATTAGCCAAAGGTACTCAAGGATTGAATATCTTATAAAGAACATTATCTAGAATATTGTTCATTCGGTTTGTTATCACCTAGAACTGCAGTGATATGTACATAATGTTGTCCATAAAATTTCTGTTGTCCAAAAATTAGGTGTCTAATGGTTATGGTCCTATGTCTGCTACTTAGGGATTGTGTTTTATAAAGATATTCATATGAACCATTTTCAAAAATCGTTAGCTATCCTCCATCATGATTATATTAGATATGTCTTGTCTTATATACGTCACTAGTCCTTTTCGCATTTTTGCAGCGCAATTTCATTGGCTGATTTTGCAGCGCAATGATGTTTTAGTTCTTCACAGCATGTCAATAACCATCCATTTCGTAGCGCATGTTGTCAACTCATAACTGTCTGCGCTACGAAATCGCGGATTCGGGGATTTAAACAGCACTGATTCTTAGAATGTCATGTCTGAGGGATGAGTCAGTATGTCCGTCCGTTTAATTGTCAGAATGGCGTCCTTTTCAAGCAAGTATAAGCCATCATTTCCCCAATAGGTTCATAACCACGCACGTAAAATCATTCAAATGGTCTGTAATGCTGGTAGTGGTATGATATTTGTTGATGTTGCATGAATTGGTCCGTTTGCATGATAAGACTGTTAAGTTGCGGAGGAGCCCGAATTCATTCTCTATAAGGAACCTGATTGCAAGCGAGCCGGCGTTAAAAAGTTTGAATTTGCATTTGAAGTTGAAGCTAGTAGTGTTTCTCTGCGCAAAGGAGTTCAAAGCAAAATGGAGAAGAAGGGGCATCGGTCTGGAAGGTGTCAAAGAACTGAACCTGTGGGATTGGATCTCGCATTGAGAGATGAAGGTGTGAAACAAGCCTTTCAGAATGCTGGTTGCTGGTCTTTTTGTGAAAAGCTACAAGGGGGGCATGCTGAGGTAACAAAAGCATTTGCCTTAAATTTTACTGGTTTAAGTTCTAAAGTAGCTATGCTAGAATTCCCAGTATCTTCAGAGGTTATTGCTAGGGTGACTGAAATCCCGAGAGGAGGGCAGGAGTGGTTCAAAAATTTCAAATTTGATATGAACCCCTGCAAGGAGTTCCTGAAGGAGCCTTATGTAAGTGAAGATCTCACAAAGGCCGTGCCCAGACATTATGTAAAAGAACACTATGCACTCCTCCTAACATGTATTTAGAAAGATTTAACATGCGAAGGGAGATATAACAAGGTTTACTCCTATCATTTCAAGCTGCTACTGCACTTTACAGGAAAAGCTGTTATAGATATCCCATTCTACTTGTTTCGAAGCCTTAGTAAGATGTGTGACAAGATTCAATTGAGGAAAGATGACTGTGAGACATCATTGTTTCACCATGGTTTAATAAAACTGTTAGTGCTGGATAACTTGCAGAAGATTGGTCAAGATTGGGATTCTTTTATTTTTATAGCTGGTTTTCAGAGTAAGACAGGCCTCACCCCACTGCCTGTTAGAGAAAGAGAAAGGTCAACTGAAGAACCTACTCTTGCTGAACTAAGAAAGGAGATAAAAGGCAAGAAGAAAACCAAAACCCAATTGAAGGAATCAATAAATCCATTAATTATCAAAGAGACACCGCAATCTTCATCAAAGGAGAAAATCAAGCATAAGAAAAATGCACCAGGGTCAAGTGGAGTTGAACAGGCATCAAGAGTCAAAACCAGAAGTCAGTTAAGTAAAGAAAAGGGCAAATCAATAGCTGTGGAAGAAAGCCCAATATCAAAAGCCAGTTTAAATGATTTGCTTGAGGCAATTGATTTTGAGCAAGCTAAATCAGTGCAGGTTGAGTCAATGCATATTGACCTAACCCAATCATCACCAGAAAGCACCAAAAAATCAAAGGCCTCAAAGAGGTTAAGGTTTGAGGAATCTGGTAAAGAATTTATGTTCAAACCAAGGAGACCAGTCACCAGGAAGCAAGTTAAAGAAGCTGAGCAATTGCACAGGGAAGAGGTAGCTGTGAAGGTGCCTGCAACATAAGTAATTGAACAACTGCCTAAAACAGAGGAGGCAGAGAAAATGAAAAAGAAACCCTATACAAGAAGACAAGCAAAAGAAATGGAGAAGTAGCTGCCCAGAACAGAAAAAACAAAAGAAATCAAGAAGAAAGATCTGAATAAAAAGGTTCCCATTTCCAAAGAAACAAAGACTACATCTTCAAAAGAACAATGGGAGGCAACCGAAAAAGAAATGGCTGAGATGGAGAAGGCCATAGCAGAAATAGCAGCCATGGAAAAAGAAGTTGCAAAACTAAAGGCACAACTAAATAAGTTAGCTGCCAAATAAAATTTCACATTTTAAAAAGTCAGGTGCTGCTCCAAAAGTTTTGTTTTATTCTAGTTAAGTTCATTGTTTTTTGAGGCATGCAAACACGGCACATAAAATCAAGGTAAATTAGGAATTTTGAAGCCAGAAGCAGAAGCTGTTACAGTCACAAAGATTATTGATACATTCATTAAAGACTGTGTTTTTGAAAAGAACAACAGTTTCGTAGCGCGCTACGAAACTGCTGTAGGTGTTGTTTTAAAAAGAAGAAATAACAGAGGTCAGCAGAGTTTGAAGAAGTGGCCTAATGAACATCAAGGAGACCACATAAGACTAGCAGAGCCATTCAGATAATGACAAGTGTGCATTCTCCATAAAGGTAAAATATTTTGTCTCAAGCCATAGCTTTATTAAAGTTACTTTATTACCGGTGGTTAGGGTTTGGCTGAAGATGCATACGAGGATGTGGGCTTGTACACTTTTTCAATCAACAGGGCTTCCAGCATATCTGGAAAGATGATGACACTTATCAGTTTTGAAGTATTAAAGAGCTAGGAACACATTTCTTATGTTTCGAAGGATGATGGGAAGCAAGGACCGAGAAAACAGGGGTTTTATTATTATGATCAATGAACCACCAACATATTCAGCATCGAAGGCTAGTCTGGTTTCATGCATCCTTATCTCAGCTTTCACGGCCAGAACTAAAGGAGACAACTGTCGAAGATCTAGAAGGAAATCATGATACGAGGAGAATAAACTTAGAGTTTAAGTTTGATTAAAACTCTTTTGTAATTATAGTTCAATGCTTAGTAGATTTAATGAGCCTGTTAAGATAGATAAGGATAGTTAATGTCAGTCATCGAGCTCCCCTCATGCTGGAGGAGGAAGCTCAAAGTAGTTAAGAATGCTTTCCTATATATAGAGGAAACTCTGATGTAATGAGGGTTGGATATCTATGCAAAAAACAGAGTTTTTATTGGCCTATGTACAAGACTTTTTACAGTAATAGAAAGACTGCTTATTCTTCTCAAGATTCATACTTTGTTAAAATGCTCAAGATGTTTGTGGTTCTGTTTGATCTTTTATGTTTTACAGCTTTATTAAGTATGACAATCACCTCTGATTCAACCTAGTGCTCAGGACTTCCTGTGTATACTTATAAGTTGAGGTTCTTGTCCTTCATGTTTTACAGCTCTTTAGGTACACAATCACTCTGAATTCACCTAGTGCTCAGACTTCCTGTGTGTACTTACGAGTTGATGGTTATTTGAGAAATGTTTTGAGTGTTTAAACATTACATGCCTTGACTTCCATGAATGAGTAGTTGATAGTTTATTGAAAAGATGTTTGACTCCATGAGCCCAATGGAAGAAATGTTATGCTGTCTGTCCAACCAGCATGTTTACTAAATTTTCATTTCAAGAGTTAGCCCTCTTTGTGTTTAAAGATAAATCAGTAGTTTATTTTGAGAGAGCCCTCTCAGGTTAGGGAGGCTAATCCTTAGCTAAAATTCTGGTCTGAAATAGTTACATAGGGTCTTACTGATTAGCAGCCATCAGTACTGATTTTGTGATAACATCCAGCATGTACTGTAAGATTTGGATTGACTCCTCTGCATGGCTGCATCTATTTGCCAGATTTCTGAACTTCTCAGAGAGAGATGATGCTCTATACATGAAGAGATTGATCTCTGTCCTGTATTTCTCATTCAGAATCCTGTATTGGTCTTCTGATCTTGTCTCCAGGCTCCTGATTTGGTCCTGCATAATACGCTGCTGCGACCTGAGCTCATCGAAATCTGCCTGAAGATCTCTGCAGCGGAGACAGTCTTCTGTTCGCTCCATTCGCTCAAGCACAACTTTATCTCACTGCTCCTCCTTTCGCTGCTCCAGACACAAGAATTGTAACCTTGCTTACAGAGAGGTCTCTTCCTCACAGCACTAAAGGCGTATATCCGAGTGCTTTGGGCTGGGTCACAGAACTCAACTAACACACAATTTCTCCTTCCAGTGTTCCAGGCACAGAGATGCCAATTTTCTCTTAGACGATTTCGCTGGGTGTGAGGAAGAAGAGTCCTGTTCGCTGTTTTTATAGAGATTATTGGATCATTTCGGGAGGTTGAATCGCTGTGAATCACGAGGAAATGCTTGCACCGGGGAGTCAGTTGCAGGTCCCACAGGGTATGGGCGACCACTGTGAGGGGACTTCGCCTGCTTGAGATTTTGTGCTCTCGCACGCTGCGGATCCCCTGTCTGATTGCAATCCTGAGCCATATCCTTTCGGATCGTCCTTCCCTGTTTTTGACACGCTTATCCTGGTGTTTTCGCCTATTTCCATATGATGACTATCTTTTATCATAAGCGGGGGTTGAAGTATTCATGGCAATGGATGAAGTGACACACTGGAGTTACATCGCAGAAGACCTATAGATCGTTCGCGGGCTTTGTTGGCAAACTTATCCGCCTCTTTGTTCAGGCCACGTAGGATGTGGTGATAGCTAACTTCCTCCATTGCTGCGTGCAATATTTGATTTCTCTGATTTATTTGCTGAAGCAGTATATTTGGAGAGCTTTGGTGATATACCATAAGGCGGATGATTATAGATGAATCCCCAAAAACATTTGCCTTCGTGATCCCGAGATTAATTAACTGAGTAAGGCCCTGGAATAGAGCCAATCCTTCTGCTCTGTTATTGGAGTTTTCTCCTAGTCCCCATTCAAAGCTAAGGATGCATTCCCCGTTTGCATTGCAAATGAGGCCCCCTGCACCCGCCAAACCTGAATTAGATTTAGCTGCACCATCAAAGAACAAACAGAACCTATTGCAATTGCTCAACCATTTAGTGAACTCCTCTTCCTTTAGCCTCAATTTCCAACTCTTGTTTTCTTCTCCTGCCCTTTTCCTTTGCCTGTTAGTTTCTTGTGCTTTAGGTATATTCTCCAGGGCGTAGCTGAGGAAATTCCTCTCTTCTACACTATAATTTGTTGCATTTATCCTTCCTCTGGTGTTATTTGTAATTGCTTCAATCGCCAACATTTTTGCTTTGTGACAAATTCTTCTAGTGCAGTGTCCCTTATCCCGGAAGACCTTGCCATTTCTTGCTAGCCAAATACGCCAGAGGAGAGTGTATGGGATGGTGTTCCATACTCTTTGTGCCAATTGGCTTCTTTTTTCCTTCCATGGAAATTTCTTCCTCCAATGGTATATCGTTTCTCCTATGGTGCTCTGAGCCGCCCAGGTTGACTCTCCAATTGAGGCCATCCTCTTCCAGCACTCTTCTGCCACCGGGCATTCTAAAAATAGATGCTGCATAGTTTCCTCTGATCTGTAGCAGTTTGGGCACCTGGATGGGCCCAGGATGCCTCTCTTTCTTAGATTCTCCGCTGTCAAAGTTTTCCCTCTCAGGAGCAGCCAAATGAAAAATTTGATTTTGGGTGGTGCTTCTGCTTTCCACACTAACTTCCATTGGTTCCAAGTTCCCATTTTGTAGGTGCTATCACAAAGATATTGGTGCCCAGCTTTAACTATGTAATGGGTACCTGTTGGGTCCCATCGATACCCATCTATGCTGCCTTCTTGAACTGGGACCTTACTGTGAAGTAACTTCTTTAAAGTGTTCAGGCTGTCTTCTAGCATATTGGGAGGTTCCGGGAAGCGCCATCCTATCCATGCGCGTGTATGGGCATCCCATTCTGCTATTTGTGAGAGATGGTGGAGGCCTTTGTTATTGAGCCAATTTACTCTTGGGATTACCTCTGCTTTGGATCCCAAAGGTTGCTGCCCTAGGATTTTATCATTGGAAAAGTTAATGCTGCTTCCCCCTCCTGGGACTTTAGAGATGTTTTGTCGCATAAATGGAATTGCCTTCTTGCATAATTGCCAAATTTTTGTGCATTCTCTGTTTGGTATATTAGAGTCCAAGAGTTGCTGCCTTGTGCAATTTAAGTATTTTAGCTCCAGGACTTTCTTCCACCACGCTGTTGGACCTGTGATCAATCTCCATACTATTTTTGCTCCTAGAGTCAGGTTAAGAAACTTTGGGGATCTGATTCCCAGGCCACCTTTTTCTTGTGTCTGGATTATGCTATTCCATCCCACTAGATTGAACTTATTTTTAGCTGTCTTCCCTCCTTGCCAGAGGAAGTGTCTAAGAATTCTTTCCATTTTTTGATGGAAGATAGCAGGAGCATGATATAGGGAAAAGTGATATAAAGGAAGAGATGTGATACCTGATTTAAGAAGCACTAGCCGTCCTGCTGGGTTCAACCACATTGTGCCCCGTTGCTGCACTTTCCTCTCTATTTTGTCAAGTATCTCATTCCATGTATCAGCTTTTAGTGGACCCAGACTAACTGGCATTCCTAGATAGGAGAAGTGGTTCCAAGTTAGCTTGCTAGGGACTCCGAAAATGCTTGCGATACTGTGGATGGTATGAGTTACGGTCTTCCAACCATAGATGTAGCTCTTTGCCTGATTAACTTTCCCTCCTGAGTATTCCATAAATTGGTCCAAGAGCTTTTTGAATCTCCTTGCTATTGTCGCTGAGGCTCCTCCTATCAACAGAGTGTCATCCGAAAACTGTGAGAGGTTGATGTTTTTTGCTCCTTGTTCAATCTTGATGCTTGTTATGAGACCTATTCTTCGATTGTGATCCAATGCTTGACTGAATGATTCAGCCATGAGGATAAACAGATAGGGTGAGAGCGGACAACCTTGTCTGAGGCCACGAGAAGATTGGAAGGCTGAGCATGGTCTCCCATTTATCAAGGGAGATATCCAAGGGCCAGTTATGCATGCACAATCATGCTGATGAAGAAGGGATCGAATCCCATTTTATGAAGAACAACAAAGAGGTAGGAATTCCTTACTCTATCAAAGGCATTTGCAAGGTCCAACTTTAGGACGAAGCCTTTTTCCTTCCTAGTCAAGCTTGAGTGGATATCCTCTTGTACAAGCAGTATAGAATCTGAAATTTGCCTATTGAGAAGGAAACCTCCTTGGTTTTCAGAGATCATAGAGGGAAGATGGGGTTTAAGTTGGGTGGCTAAGATTTTAGAGATGATTTTATAGGCTGAGTTACATAAAGAGATTGGTTGGAATCTTGAAAAGGAAGAGGGTCAGTTTTCCTTTGGAATTAGGGCTAGGTAAGTGGAATTAGTAAATCCTCCCATTTTGCCTTTTTTCATTACCCACCGAATCATCTTTAGGAGGTCTTTCTTTATCATTGTCCAATATTCCCGATAAAAGCTAATAGGGAATCCATTTGGTCCTAGAGCCTTGTCCGGGTGTAAGCTCCAGATGGCTTCTCTAACTTCCTCCTCTTCTACTTCTTTCATGAGTTTGCTGTTCATCTCTTGATTAACTCTTTTAGGCATGTACTGGAGCATGCTTGAGTAATCCTCTGCGCCTTTGTCTTCAATTAATAACTTGCTGAAATGCCTTGTGGTAAACTCTTTTATTGATTGCTAAGTGTTCTAGCTATTTCTTTCATCATCCATTATATCACTTACTATGTTTCTGATCTTTCTAACTGTTGCTTGGTTGTGGAAATATTCAGTGTTCTTATCTCCCTCCTGCAGCCAGAGTTGTCTCAATTTCAATCTCCAATTTGTTTCTTCCTCCCTGAGGGCCTGGCACAGTTGGGCGTAGAGTTTTTCTTCTTGCTCCTTATTCTGTTGGGATAGTCCCTACGTTTCAATTCTCTGCTGCACTTCCTCCAGCTCTTGTTTGATTTTCTTTTTGTGCTCCTCAGGCTCTTGATAATTACTCTTTGCCCAGTTCTTTAGGTCTTGCCTTGCTTTTTTCAATTTTGTTTCCCAGATGTGAGTCGGCGATCCCTCCACATGTTGAGTCCAGGCCACCTACACCACTTCTCTTGCTGTTGGTGACCGATTCCAGTTTGCGCTGTATTTGAAAGGAATGGGTCCGAGAGGACAATGGAGTTGAAGGTTTAGCGTAACTGGGTAATGATCAGAAGTCGACACATTGAGGATATTTGAATATCCTATTGAAAAGGTGGAGAGGAAGTCTATGCTGATCAGAAATCGATCTAGTCTTTCCATGATGTTGCTTGAGGCTATACGCCTGTTGCTCCAGGTGTATCTACGATTTTTGGGTCTAATGTCAACTAGATCGTGGTCCTGAATTACTGCCTCCAATCGGCTTCTGAAGGGGTCAGAGATGAAGTTGCCTCCTCTCTTTTCATTTGCGTGCAGCACCAGATTGAAGTCACCAACTACAATAAGATTAGCATTTCGATCCATTTCTATATTTGCTATCAAGGTGTCCCAGCAGATCTCCTTCTCTCTATATTGATTTGGTGCATACACATTGTATACAATTATTGATTGGCCCCCTGTTTTACTTTCAAGAGCAGTTCTGATCCAGCTTTGTTGGTTGTTGGTAGAGCTGCATATCCATTTGTTGCTGTCCCATAAAGTTGCTATGCCGCCTGATGCTCCTCTTGCCTCGCTTATAATTCCACAAAAACGCTTCTGCTGACTTATTACTTTGCTCATATCCCTTTGATCTTGCTTTGTTTCCTGTATAAGCATGATTTCAGGATTTTCACTATTTATTAGTTCCTTAAGGGCTACTAGCTTAGAGGGGTGCCCTAATCCCCTGCTGTTCCAAGACAACATTTTCATCATGAGTTACCTGATGTTTGGAGAGGTGCTTGCCTCTCATGTCCCTTACTGCTTTTTTCTTTTTCCTGGGGCCCGAGAATGAAGCTTTCTATTGGGGTTTGTGTGCCTAGAGCTATATCTTTTTGGGCATTTTCATCCCTTTGCTGCTTCGCTGTTTTTCTTCCAAGTCCTGGTTTTTTCTGAAGATCACTTGGTGCTCCATGCTCCTTTGAAGAGTTTCTAGTGGTTCTTGAAGAGGGCAGATCAGGAGGTGGCTGCTTGGTGGGGGAAGCGGTTTGGGGGGGGGGGATCAGAGGACTGCAGTTCCGGGCCAGACTCCATCTCAGAGAGGATCAAGAAGGGGTTGGAAGAAGGGGGGATTGGTGGATCAAGGTTCAGAGATGGGGGGGTTGAAGGTCGAGGATTAGAGGTTCCAGGGGCATCAGATTCTGGAGGGGGTTTATGAGGGGCTGATGACTTTTTCTTTTTCACAGGCTCCCAATGGCCGTCCTGCTCATCATTATCAACATTAATCACTTTTGCACATCTATTTGTGAAATGTCCGTATTTGTGACATACCTTGCATTTGAAAGGTATCTATTCGTAGTCCAGTTGCTGGATGTGGCTCCATTCATCAACTTTCAGCTTGATTGCCTCCGGAAGTCCTCGACCTAGATCGACTTCTACACGGATCCTTGCACACGCCTGCATGTTGTCTTTTGGTTCACTGCGATCTATGTATTTTCCAACTGCGTTACCTATTGCTTTGACAGAGTCATCCCCCCAGCAATGAAGAGGGAGGTGGGGCAACCGCACCCAAACTGGAACAACATTTGGGATGTCTAGTTCTGGATCGAAGTCCGGGGTCCATTTGTTGAGGTAGAGACCCCTGGAGTCCATAAAGTATTGTCCGTTCCTGAGAATTTAATCTTTGTCTTTCTTTGTTTCGAAATGAAATGTGTAGTATCCCCTGCCACAGAATCTAATGGATATTTTTCCCTAAGTCTTGTCTGACCAATTCCTTTCAACCCACCTTTGCACTGTTTTGGGAGATGGCCAAAGTCCTGTGAACTGCCCAATGAGCCCTTTCTATGCAAGGGAAAGGGCTGCCATGCGAGGGATTGTAGGCGGCAGTTGCACTTCCTGTATTACATCAAGTTTTTTAACAAACTTAGTTGTTGCTGGTCGGATTCGTTGCGGAGGAAGAGATCTCACCAGATCGGGGAAAGCTCGATGCAGATCCAGATCCCCACGGGGAGGATCTGGGGGATCCATGCTGGTGCAGAAGCAAGAGGCAGGCGCGCTCAGCTCGAGGTCCGCTCAGGCGCGCGTGCAACATAATGCTTCAGGCCAATATCATTATGCAACTCTTCCTACAAAATCTTCACTAAAATCCTAGCCTCTCGTCTCAAACCACTCCTACCGATGCTAATTTCTAAAAACCAAGGAGGCTTTATGGCTAATAGACAAATTTCAGACTCTATTCTTTTGGTTCAGGAAGCCATACATTCAAGCCATTCAAGGAACGAAAAAGGCTTTATTTTGAAATTAGACTTGGCCAATGTCTTTGACAGGGTAAGGCATTCTTTCCTCTTTGCAGTTCTTCAGAAAATGGGTTTCTCTCCTCTCCTTCTTAATATCATAAGACCCTGTCTCTCTGGACCATGGATTTCTCCCCTTATCAACGGTAGACCTAGACCTTCCTTCCAATCCTTAAGAGGATTAAGACAAGGTTGTCCCTTATCCCCATATCTTTTCTTCCTAATGGCAGAATCATTCAACTGTGCGCTTGACCATAAGAGGCATATAGGCGTCATCACTGGCATTAAATTTGAAGATGGCATAAAAAAATATAAACCATTCTCAATTTGCTGATGATACTCTATTGTTAGGGGGGGCGACCACCATTATAGCACAAAGATTTAAACCCTTGCTAGATAAATTAATCATCTCAAAATCTGCATTTATGGATGGAATGCTTCATCTCAAACGATCCACAATATTGCTAACATTTTTGGTGTCCCTTGTAAGTTAAACTGGGACTGCTTCAGTTACTTGGGAATGCTGGTGAGTATAGGGAATGCAAGGGCAGGTGTTTGGGATTTAACCTTAGACAAAATGAAAAGGAAATTTCAGAAATGGGGAACTTCGTGGCTCAATCCAGCTGGGCGATTTGTGCTTCTCAAATCGGGCCTCTCCTCTCTTCCCCTCTATCAATTTTCCCTTGCTCAAGCTCTAGCATCCTTCCATCGTAAAATGGACAACATTCTCAGGTTCTTTCTCTGGCAGGGAGGAAAGAACGAGAAGAAAAAATTCAACCTAGTGAGATGGAAACATGTTATCCAAAACCAAGAGAAAGGAGGCCTTGGCATAAGATCCCCATCACTCATGAATTTAGCTTTTGGTGGGAAGATGATATGGAGACTTATCGAAAATCAAACAGCCTGGTGGAAAAAAGTCCTGGAGGAAAAATACCTCAATCAACTAAGGCTGCATCTACTCACAACTGAGATCCCCAACAGAAATTGTACCAAGATATGGAAGCTTTGCAAAAAAGTTATAACATTCATGATGCAAAATGTCTCCAAAGTGCCAAAAGGAGGTGCAACTATAAACATCGGTTCTGATAAAATCACGGGAAACCCACCCATACACAGTCTCCCAGGTATGGATCCCATAATCTTCTATTTCCAAAGTAAAGGCATATGTAATTTAGGCCAAATATCTCAATGGGATGCATCAACCCATGTTTGGATGCGATGGAAATTTCCTCCCATCCCCCATCATCTCAAAGGCAGCTTTGAAATTTTTTGCAATCACCTGCATAGTATTGCGCCCACCTTAAAAAATGACAAGGATGAGTTCAGATGGGACCCTACAGGAACCAGTTACTCAATCAAAGCAGGCTATGATTACTTAAGCAGCAAGGAACACCCAGCGACAACATGGATACACTGGAAGATTTTAAAGAAAGCAGAAGCAATTCCAAAGATTAAATTTTTCATGTGGACTCTCCTGAAAGGAAAAATTCTCACTGCAGAGAATCTCAAAAAAAGAGGCATTGCTGGATCCTCCAGATGCCCTAACTGTAAAGTAGCAGAGGAATCCATACAACATCTTTTTATCTCCTGTCCCTTTGCAGTCTCATGCTAGAACAATATCATCCCCTCCACGCCTTTCATATGGAATTCTGAACACTCCATCGACGAAGCTCTAAATAATTGGAAGAGGAACGACCCCTGGTAATCCATGAAGCATAATCCCGCTAAAAGAGTATGGGATGCCCTCCCATTTTCTCTTTTATGGCAGATTTGGATTTCTCGGAATAGCATGATATTTCGAGATAAAGAAACATCGATCAGGTGCCTTTCCATCAAAGCAAAAAGTCTAGCGACTGAAACCATAGCTTCCAAGATAACCAAAAAAATAGATATCACCAGTCTCTGGATAGAGGAAAGAGATTTCATACGAAATCTACTTGACAAGACCAATATTCCTTCAACAGTGAAAATCAACAGTATCAGGGGCAAAGCAAACAGTCTTAGGTGGAAAATACACTTAAAACAAGATGAATTCAACAACTGGCTTCAATCAAGAAATTCTCATTCTTTATTTTTTGCTAAATCTAACCCGGGAGCAGTGGGAGCAGGGGGTATCATTTATAATCCTTCAGGCGATCCCATATCCTCTTATGAATGGGGATTGGGAATCCTTTCTAACAACAGAGCCGAAGCTCTAGGCCTATACCAAGGCATCCTTTAGCTATAGGCCCAAGGGATCAAAAAAGCCCTCATATTTGGTGATTCCGCCATTATAATCAGCTTAATGAACAGTAGCCAGCAAGCTTCCAATCTTTTTTCACAACAAACCATCAATCAATGTAAAATTCTGACATCCCATGACCAGGAGTACCACTTCTATCACGTCCTCCATTCCAACAATCAAGCAGTCGGCAAAAGGGCTAGTCAAGCCTGGTTACGGGCAAAAGTAAGCATCCTATGCAACAATAAGATCCTACATCAATTCATACCCTGATATCTATGATTGTCTCAAATTGTTTTCCTTCAATGAACCGCGCTGTTGTAAATAAGGACTCTGATCAAATCCAAAGCAAATCTGATGTATGCTGTTACAAATCACTGATAATGCATTCGTATCACACCGCATGATATTTTGATCCTCCGAATCAAATCTTTGACTGCAAGATTCATGATCGCCCATGCCTCTTCCACATGAAGCGGTACTCCTCAAGCCTCTGCTCGCTTACTATTTATCTCAGGAAGCCTCCCATTCATTTCCAAGTCCCTTTTTCCAAGTTCTTTGCTGTTTTCGCTTCCTCTGCAGTGACTATCAGTTGGCCGTCGATCTCCATTACTGGCCTCACCTCCTTCTTCAGGTCCCCTAATGATCGATCCTTCCTCATCGATTTAATAAGGCCCTCTCTTTTGCTCCACTGTACCCGTGTTTTGATCTTTAGCGATTCCTATTTCCCGGCTATAGCTCCCGATTCCAAGTCTGATATCTCCTACAGAACTGAGCGCAATTTTGTCGCAGCAGTTGGTGTGAGTTCTCTTCCATCGCCACTCTAAGCCAGCTTTGGATCTCTTTTGATGGATCGAAGTGAGGATTGCCTGCATTGCCGTGACCTTTAAGTTGAGCTTGAATAAGTCAGAACACATCAGTGCCTTCTGGACGAAAAAATCGATGCTGCTACAAGGATTATCATAGCCAAATATGAGGGCAATCTCAACCTATTCCTGCACCGCATCTCTTCTCTGCAGGAGCAATTCAACGCTCTTTCAAATACCTGTGAGCACATCCAGGAGTCTGTTGAGATTCTCAAGTTTATGATGGACAAGATCAATGGTCCAAGCACCATTTCCTCTAGTGCAAAAGTTGCAGAAGCTGACAGCCACCCAGAGGATTCCAACGCTCGGCAGATCAGCCACATAAGTATAGACTAGATGTATTGTAAAGTCAGCTTGCTTTTGTCCCAATTTATCAGAATCTATTCTTGTACTAGAATATTTCAATCGGATTGTAAAAGCATTCCTATGAAATGCCACAATGTAATTCAGCTGCAAGCTCATACTGTGAGCTCTTCCAATGTAACACCGGAGCTTAGTCTCCCCCTACTTTTATGAATACATCTAGCAACCGACTTTGTAAAAAAAAAAAAAAATTGATTTTGTAGGAGGAGTTACACAAAGAAATAGGCTTGGACCTACTGAATGTAGTTGCATTCAACTCTTTTGGAACAAGGGAAAGAAAGGAGGAGTTTGTGAATCCTCATACCTTGTGTTTTTCAAAAACATTTCTTATCATTCTTATTAGATCTTTTTTAACGATGTTCCAGTTATTCCTATAGAAAGAAATAGGAAATCCATCAGTGCCTGGGGCCTTATCTAGGTGTAAATCCCAAACCACTGCAAAAATTTCCTTTTCTTCTATACTTCTTTGGTGAATTCATTGTTTTCTCCATCGCTGATTTTTTTTGGAATGTGCTGTAAAAATTCTTTATACTCATTATTTGCTACTATGGATGTTAGAAGATTTTTATAATAGTTGAAGGCCTCATTCTTTATTTCCTCTTGACCTCTTACTTCTTTTCCTTCATTATCCTTTATATTGTTCATTTGATTTTGAATTCTCCTTATCCTAGCAACATTGTGAAAACAATTTGTGTTCTTGTCGCCTACTTTAAGCCATAGGCTTCAAGATTTTAATCTCCACTCCTCTTCTTCCCTTCTATTTTGTCTGTACAATTCCCAATATTGTTGCTTTTCCTGCCATATACTTTCCTGTGACTCCTCTTGCTGTTCTTTCTCCACTTGAATTCTCTCTATTTTTTTGTTATTTCTATCTTCCTTTTTGGATTTCTAATTGTCTATTCTTTGCCCATTATTTCAGCTCTTTCCTAAGTTCTTTTAATTTTCATTCCCAAACATAGCTTGGAGAGCCTATAATTTGATTTGCCCACACATATGCTATAATATTTTTTACTTCTTCATTGTCATTCTAGATAGGGCAGTAACTGAAAGGAGCTGGGCCTAGGTTCCCCAAAATCCCTAGGGATATCACTATCAATTTATGATCTGATGCTATTTTTTTTTTGTTTAGTGTGGTTCATGACCACCCTTGGTCACTAGGTGGCCGCTACGTCCATGGCTTAGAGACTAGGTTGATCCGTGGGGGATCAAACCTTTCGGCCATCAACAGACTTGACCCCAAGAGCTTACGAGAATTGACCCTGTGACCTCCCATCCGGTGAGGCCCCGACTTGATCGATTGAGCTAACTCTTGGGGCTTATGATCTGATGCTATGTTGTGGATGAATTTTGATTTTATATCATTGAAGGCGGTGGAGATTTTGTCTTGAGTTAGGATTTTGTCCAACCTTTCCTTTATATTATTTTTTCCAATTCTTTTGTTACTCCAAGTATACTTCCCATTGCTTGGAGGCATGTCCATTAAATTACATGTTTCCATAATTGTTTCTACAATTTCCCTTGAGGAATAAACATGATATTTCCTCCCAAACTCCTCCTCTACATTGAAAACAAGGTTGAAATATCCTCCTATAATTATGCTGTTGTTTTGAACTTGCAAAAGATAATTTTATTAAAGTATTCCAACAAGCTTCCTTGTCTCTATAATGGTTAGGGGCATATTCATTTTTTTTTCTAAGTAAAAGTAGTCTATTAATATGTACAGAAAATATACAAAGAGGACAAAGCCTCGAACAAGTTTATCAAAGTGACATCAAAATCTGGACTTCCCTAACATTGGGGAAACCAGTCCAGCAAGGTTATAACCTTCAAAAATGGTAACAGATTTGAGACCAGACCTCACAATGAGACAGTGAGACAAAACTTTGACATTTGGTCCCGAAAGAAAACCAATATCCACACTAAGATTATCAAAAACCAAAAAGAACCAGATAGAAGACATCAAGACGGCCTTAGCCTGCCACATTCTAACCTGAGTGAGCCTCTGCTGAAACTCAGTCTGCTGCTTCCTGCTACCTAGAGGCCTCAACATCTCAACATCTTAGCACAGGTCATCTAGGGGGGTTTCTCGATGATTGGGCAAGCCCAGTCATCAGCCACGTCCATGGATGCGTTGCCATGAAGCATTCCTTCACCACCGTGAGGCTCTCCTCCGACACCAAAAGCATCCTGCAACGTGGGATCGTCATGACATGAATTAGTAGAGGGGCACGTGGCAGCAGAGCGGTTCCCTTCACCATGCAACATTCCACCCAAGTTCGGACCAGGGGAGGTGAGGAGACGTTAGGGGCATATACATTAATGATGCAATATATCTCTTTTGTATTTTTGTTTTTCATGTATGTTTTTATCTACTGCAACTCTTTCTTTTGCTGAACCAAATCCCAATTCTCTGTTTTCCATAATGTACATATTCCTCCAGAAGCTCCAACTACTAGAATTGATGTTCCTTCATAGCTTCTTATTTTTGGGTCATTATTCCCATTTCCTTTTCGCTTGTTTTTGTCTCCTAGACCATAAAGATATCAGTTTTCTTCGATGCTATTAAGTCTTTCATTGCATTAAGTTTTAGCGTGCTTCCCATTCCTCTGCAATTCCAAGAGACTATGTTCATTATCACTTTGGGTTATGGGTAGAGAGACCTTTCCCTCTAGTGGGATGAGAGTTTTTTTTCCTTGTTTTTCTAAGAAAGTGTCCAGAGGTTGTTGGGTACCCAATTCCATTTCCTTTGTAGCAACTTCATCTCTGATTTCTCTATTGGATTTCCTTCCAGATCTTTTTGGGTGATCAAGGGAGGAGAGAAGGTATTTAGATAGAGTTCGAGTGATTATTTGGTCAAAGGAAGGAGGAGGAGGACTATGTGAGAGAATGGGAGAGGAAGGGATTGGAATAGAAGGGAAGGGGAGGAGGGGTGGTGATGTAGGAGGGGAGGAGGGAAGGCCAGGGTCCTCAAGGGCACCAAAGGGGTTAGAAGCCAATAGAGTTGAGGTGAGGGGTGGGGGGATAGACACAAGCAATAAAGAAGGGGAGGGAGAGGGAAGAGATTTAGAGGGAACTAGAATAGAAGGAGAGGAGTAGGGGGAGAGAAGTGGGAGGTTTGAAGGAAGAAGGGAGGCAGAAGAAGGTTGGGAAGAGAACTGATTAGCTGTCTTCTTCTTCTTGACTTGCTCCCATTTTGGGTCCCGAGTTTCTGTTTCTTCCATTTCTTTTTTTTTTTAGAACCTCTATTAGAAAAATGACCATGTTCGTGACATACCTTGAATTTGAATGTGATTTGTTCATAGTCCAGTTGTTGAATGTGTACCAGCTATCTACTTTGATCTTGACTACTTCTGGTAGTCCTTTCCCCAAACTTCCACACATATTCTTGCACATGCATGCATATTTTCCTTTGGCTTACTTCTGTCAATGTATTTTCCAACTACATTTTTTATTGCTTTAACTGAATCATCTCCCCAATGATGTAGTGGCAAATGTGTTAGCCTCACCCAAACTGGAACTGCATTCAGCACATCCAACTCTGGGTGAAAGTTTGGGGTCCATCTATTAAGAGATAGCCCTCTTGAATCCAAGAAATACATGCCATTTCTAAAACTTATATCTCTATCCTCTTTTGTTTCAAAATGGAATGTGTACTATCCTCTGCCACAAAACCTTATCGATATTTTCCCTTTGATGGAGGAGGCCCAATTTATTTCCACCCACTTTATAATAGAACGGGGAGAAGGCCAGAAGCCAGTGAACTTTCCAACCAATCCTTGCTCAGAGAGAGAAAGAGCAGCATGGCGACGAAGGGAAGGAGGACGAATTATTTCAGGAATTTCCTCTATCTTCTTCACAAACTTGGATATTGAAGGCTGAGGTTGAGAGGGGCCTAGAGAGGAGAGCAAAGAGGTAAATGCTTCTTCTTTTTCACCCTGCTAAGCAGAAGTTTCAAAGAGAGAGGTTGGGATCAGATCGCCATTGGGGGGAGGCTCTGGATGAGCCATCGAAAGCCCAGTTGCAGGGCTGTAAACACCGGGACCAGGAGGCCTCAGATGCCAAACGAAAGGGGCACAATCAAAATTTTAATAAACTAGAGCAGGAGCTGTGCGGGTTCAATTTTTTTCCCTTATTTCTATTATTGTTATGTTAACCTCTCATCTAATAAACCCATTTTTGCTAGGGTAATGTAACCCTCTACTTCAATTTTGTTATAGTATGAGAGATTTATGTATTCAAATGTGAGCATAAATTTTCCTATCTCATTTAAATCCATTATTTTTTGTTCTTACTATTTTTGGTTCATGAAGGGCTTAAAAAAAGCTATAAGAACATTTGATTTTATTCAAAATTTTTCTTAATGTTCATTGACAATTTCATAAAAACAAAGTTAACCAATTTTACACCATTAAAATAATACTAGTATAAATATATTTCCTTTCTCATTTAAATCCATTATTTTTTGTTCTTTAATCATTGTAATAAAGTCATGTGCATACATTGTAATATAAGTCATATGTCTTTCATACAACTTAAGTGATATCACACTTTCTCAACTGTTTTACTTATGCTAAATTTTATGTGTGCAGAAGGAAACTTACATATTTTCTTCGCACAAATTCCCCTCCGCACATTCAAGTGCCACATTTAGATTATTATATGCGAAAACAAGTGTTGCATTTAGCTTAGTTTTTTATGAATAATTTTGGGTATAAAAATGTTTCAATGTATATTAATGATTTGAGTGAATGTTAGATGAAGCTAGTGTTTCTAAATATAATCATTACATTTAAGTAATAGGTATATCTATATGTCTGTTTAAATGTGCATATATTTACAAATTTAAAATATACATAAAGAGAGAGAAAAAAAACAATAAAATGTATTTAACTTTTAGAAATTTAAAAGTTATTCTTTTAAAATGATTACAATTAAAAAAAAAATAATTGAAAAACAAACGATTTTTTTGGAAAAATAATAAATAAAATAAGTATTTCATGTAGGGTAAGCCTTGATGGGTAATTTTGAATATTAAACAAATAAATTAAATGATTAAACTTTATCAATTATTGGGGAAAAAATTAAGTGATATTGCACTTTCTTAAGCTTTTTACTTAGTCAAATTTTAAAAATGGGAAGATTAGATTTGCCATGCATATAAGGTAAGGTGATTTGTAATTAACTATTTTACTTAGTCAAATTTTATGTTTGCAAAAGGATACAATAAGCTAAATTCAACACTTTAATGTGCGGAAGGAAAATGTCTGGAGAGGAATGTGTGAGGAGAAAAATATGTAAGCTTCCTTCCGCAAACATAAAATTTAACTCTAGTAAAACAATCAGGTTATGTCTTATCTATGTGATGGGACAAATGATAAAA
Source organism: Pinus taeda (assembly GCA_000404065.3). Lineage (NCBI taxonomy): Eukaryota > Viridiplantae > Streptophyta > Pinopsida > Pinales > Pinaceae > Pinus > Pinus taeda. The sequence continues at coordinate 416,745 of APFE030494649.1, read as the reverse complement.
TACAAAGTGTTATTATTACTGGTGCCCCTAGAAGGTTCTTTAGGCCTGTGGAATATGTTAGTTGTTTTGTTTTTAGTTTTTAGTTTTTTTAGTTTTAGTTTTTTGTTTTTTAAATAAAATGGATAACATTTATATTAAAATAGTTGGAAACATGACCATAACCATTTATATGCTTCAAAGATATCCAAGGCTTGCAAATTTGAGATTGAGCACAAAGGCTTAATCCAAACCCTCAAGCAAGTTTCCCATGACACAAAAGTTTTAGTCCCTTTCCAATTAAAATTTTTCCAAAAAAGCCCAATATCCAAACACAATTACATTCCATTTTTCACTAATTTTATCTTGATATAGTATGACTTCTTGTTTTTCTTGGTGAAAAACTTTTTCCTTTCTTCCCAAATTGAGTTCAACCTACATTTTTTCTAAATTTTGGAGGCTCATACTTTAGCAAGTGCATGATAATATTCTTGAAATATTCCTCATCCACCTGATCTGCCCAAGAAGTTGCATTTTCTATGATATTCCTTGTGGTTTCCGGAGGGGATCTGTTTTCCTTGAGGGATTGTTTCTTTTCCATTGACGCTGCATCTAGGGAACCCTTATTAGCAACCGGAGGATCCACATTGGCATGTGATTTTTCTTACTTGTATTCTAATGTCGCGAATGTGTTTCCTTTGGTTGTATCTGCTTCCTTCTTGTCCTCTGGTTCTTTCTTGTCTTGAAGATCTTCATCTTTCAATACCATATAATGATCACCTGGTGCTCCTTTCGATCATTTGGGCCTTCGAGATTTTTTTTGATCTTTGTTATTTTGAGAATGTTCGGGGCAAATTTTAATTAAATGCCCCTTTCATAGCATGCTCTACACTGAAATGAAATATTCTCATAGTCAAGCTTTTGGACCCAAACCTATTTTGTAGAAATCAAATTAATCTCTGCGGGGAAATACTTGTTGAAGTCCATCTCCACACAAATGTGGGCATACGTAGTCTTGTAAAAATTTGTTGTTTCAGAAGAATGACAATAAAACTTTCCCAAAATATTCCCAATGGAGGAAAGCAATGTAAGAATTTAGAAATGCAAGGGAAGGTTTGGAAGCCTTACCCAAATTAGGGTTGTGGAGATTGATTCCATTACTATATCAAAAGTGGGAGTTTAGGGCTACATGAAGAGACCAAAACTACTCCAAAACCACAACGCATCTTCATATATTCCCTTCTTGTCCTCTATATTATCAAAAACCACAACTAGAAAACCCCGAGCCATTGCATAAATGTTCAGTTCGTATGCCAAAAGGGGTTTCCATGTCTCAGATATCCATTTGTACAGATCGATCAATAGTGGCCAATATCCATTAAACCTACAAACTAAACCATTATTTGAAAAATATTTTCCACAACAGAAAGCTTCCTCATCTACAGGAACATTTAAGGAAAATATTTCTTCAAGCGTCAGAAGAATAGAACCAAATTTCAGTAAAGAGCTATACGAAACCCAAGAGGAGCTAGCTTGACCAACAACCATACTTTTAAAAATGAACTTTCTTTTTCATCAAATCACAGGGATTCACCATAAAACAATATTTCAAATAATGCACAATCCTACTTTACTTAGAACCTACTGATATACAAAAAGAATTATTTGGTCCACTCAATGTATTTGACAAACACAAGTTTATTATTGCATTTCAATCCCCTCTACAATGAAAAATGTCTCGCATCCTTTAGCCTAACATCTCTCCTTCTCTATTTATTTGCTATGATCTTCAACCAATACATAACTTGCACACTAAACCGAAATGAAGGCACACAATTTTAGCCCCTTTCCTTAAACCTCATACAAAAAAACCTCAAATTTAAAAAGAAACAATACAACTCACAAACAAAATCTAAATTGTATCAAGTTTCCATGGCCACAAAACTAAATAAACAACCCACAAGCATCTTAACTAGGGAAACTAAAAACATCCACTCTTTTGGAAAAGGTCCTTTCATCTCCTTCATCCTCTTCTCACAGAGAAATTGGAAACTTACTTCTCTTAGAGCCCAGGGTACTATCCAAACTCCACAATGAGTTCTCAACCAAATATTGGATAATAATAGATATTTTCAAGGGTGAAACCATGGGCCATAAAAGAATATGTCAAGTAATATATAATCTTGCTCTACTTAGAACCTATTGATAGAAAAAAATAAAATTTTGCCCCGCTTAATGTATTTGACAACCAGAAACTTGTTTCTTTGTTATGCTCTTAAAATCCAATCCATAACCTGCACACAAAATGCAAATGAGGGCACACAGTTTCAACCCCTTTCCGTAAACTTCAAATGCCAAAACCTCAAATTTAAAAAGAACCAATACAACCCACAAACAAAATCCAACTTGTTACAAATTGGATTATGGCCAAAAAGGAAATATTGATTAGATTCAACTGGGAAGATGATAAAAAGATATGAGAGAGGAAAGGCCCTTAATAAATGAAGAATCATTGAGAAATATGATAGGTATATGTATCACAAATTGCATTGAATTTTGCTTTATGCACATTACAACCTATATTAATTAATGAACACCATCCATCTCATCGCTAGTTTTGGAAGTGACAAAAAAATATAGCGGAGTTTTTATTTTAATACAATAGACCTATATTTTTGTATAATAAACTTATATTATTATATCCTTGTATTTATTTTTTGATAGGACATGATATCTTTACAATTATTTTTGGCTAGATTGCAAAGACTACCTTACAACTTCTAGTTTTTTATAATTAAAAATATATATTATTAAGTCACTTTGTGGGATGATAGGGTGGTTGCCTCACTGGGATGTTACCCTCCCACTTAGTTTCAAATCCCATAGTGGGACACCATGGCCTGTCATAAAGTTTGGAAGGATAGGCATCCCGTTGGAGTTTGGGATCTCGGCTCCAGTTTTTGGTGGTCTGTGAACATCTCGGTCCTAGGCTGAACTATGAGTTTTTGATACATGTGACTTGCGGGTTATTGTATATATTTGGGGAGGTTGCTAGTTCCTCATCATTTATTTTTATTTTTATTTCTGTAGGCTTGGTAGGACCTTCCTTTTTCATTAATATAAAAGCAAGTTACATCCACATAACATATAGTTAGGTGGCCTCAACTTTCCCACAGGGAAACCAAGTCTGTTGGCCATCTAACAATGTGATTATCCATCCAATAACAAAAAATAATAAGTCTTTCTAACAAAGCTAGATAAGTCTGAATGTCTTTGCCTTGCCTGAATTCTACATGCCTAAAAACAAAACTATCAGCATTCTGAAAACTAAAAGCTTCCTGCATACATACAAGAAAAGAAAAATGAGAGACAAGCTAGCATACTACTTTGCTCCATTTGCAGACGCAAACTCCACCAGAGCTGGGTCCTTAGCATTAGATCCCGGGAGCTCTGTTTGTGGGATAATGCAAGGGATATGTTCTTCTATTCACCGAAGGCGTCCATCTTGTTTTTTGCATATGAAACTAGAGCTTTTGAAATTCTTGTTTATAATCAGGAAAGTCCTACACTATTGCTTCCATGCCCACAAAGACCTGCACCAAAAGCCTTTCCTAAGATACTCTTCATAGACCAATACAAGAACAAGGTCTATTTAAATTGAGTGACGTGACCACAAGTGTGCCTTGGATCCAACACCATAGTCGACTAGTCCTCCGCATCGATTTCCATCGTGCTAGCCTGACGATTCAAGTCTACTTCCTATTCCTCAATTAACTGTCGGATTTCCTTGGAGATACCTTCAGGATAAGTTATAGCTACATCATTTATGATGCTGACAACTAGTTTTCAAACCCTCAATTTTCCCCCAGAGCAGCTGCGCTACCTTGCCGACGCAACCCCCCCGGTTCTTCTGCCTCGACCCCTCAGGGTTGGGCTTCATGCCTTTTCAGTCGCAGACCGAGCCATTATCATATGCTTACGGTTTACAGTGGGGAAAATGGTTAATCAAATTACTTGCACAGGTGTTAGCCCGAGCTCAGAAGCTCCCAACTTCCAGGTGACACTACCACCCCACATACCTTTTTACTCACGCTGGGAGAAGCCTAGAATGCCACCTCTCCTATTTTTGTGTTGATCCACAGAGCCTAGCACCACTCTTCAACATTCCACTACCGTGAACTAGACACTTACCAACTTCACTCACAGAGCAACTTACCAAATGCCAAAACCAAAACGCAATATTGTTGTCACCTCGCGTGGGAGTATTAACACCATGCATGCATGAAGCCACCACACCATATGCCCCAATCATGTGGAGGGTGGTGGGTTTGTACCTCAAGGGCGTCTTCACTAATTTGTCATAATGGAGATGATGTCCAACTAAAACCTCGATTGGGAGTCCTCATCAAAAAATTTGAAAATTTATATTATTATTATTAGTTTCTATATTATCAAATCCAATCATACTAAGTGTCAAAATTTTATTCATTTTATTATTATTATTACTTTAGTAGATTTCACATTTGAGAATAGGTAATTAGATTCATAATTTTACAACTACAACTAATTTAAAAATTGAAAGAAAAATTAAATTAAAAAAATTTAAATTTAATAAAAAATATCCAAAAACGTTTAAAAACATTAGACAATTTGTTTGCGTCAAAAGCAAAATCAAAACAATTAAAATTAAAAACGATTTTGTATTATATTCCCTATTATGGCAGGATTAGTATTTTTTTTAAAACTTAACCATTATTAATACTAATACAAGCCTAATTAATATTATAAAACCATATAACTTTATGTATTATTTAAAAATTATTAGAAAATTACTTATTATTTCAAATGAATATTATGTTAAATAACTTTTCGATTATAAATATATGATAACTTTATTTTCATATGGATAATTATAATATTATAATAAAAATACATTGCCTATATTATTAAATATTAATATAACATTAATATTAATGTAGTTATTAATAAAATTATAAAAGAACTAAACCATTCTTTTAAAATTTTAATTTTGATTTAGAAACTAAAAACAAGTTTAACTACATTAATTTAATATTTACTTTCACTTAATTCATATGATTTTTCTGAAAAAGAAATTATTATTTAATTATCTTATTAGTAGTTTGATCCTTTCAACCCTAATCTACTAGCCCTCTAGTCAATTTCTTTTCTCCTAGAATAAACATACCCCCTTCTTTTGAGGTCTTCCTAATCTAGTTGTTTCTTCTCCCTTTTTTATTTAATATGGTCTGACTCTCTCTACATTCATTCAAAAGCTTCATTTGTCCCTGATGATGAGTGGGGCATTCACTCGGGAATGTCCTATGTTTCACACACTTGTCACATTTTTTCCAGAAGAAACAACAACATAATGAATTCTAAGTGTGAAGGCCTACTCTCTCAAAAGTTACAATTAAATAATATTCAAAATTAAAATAACAATAATGAAAATATATACTTGTTATAAATATTTTATAAAAATATAATTTGATGATGATGATGATGATGAATGCGGCGATGACGATGACGACGACGACAACGATGATGATGATGATGAAGAACATCCACGAAGACCAATATAGTCTATCAGACCTTAAGAAAGTAAGAGATTATTGAGATTTTTTAACATTTTTATTTCTATGATAAAAAGAAGGGAGAGAAGCTTTCCTAGATCACCATAGTTTTGTTGACTTAACAAGTCAAGAAGTTTGGTAGCATGGCAAAGATTTTGAAAATTGGAACGGATGCGAGTAAGAGTTGGTTAATCTAAGAGAAAGTGCTTTTCATCTTCAATGTTCTTCATATCACAAAGGTAACAAACCCTTTCATCCCAAGGTGTTTTGGGAATTGACCAACGTTCAATTGACTATGAAACTTATGCGAATTAGTTCTTATCTTGGTAATGCCCATTTTCTTCTTAGCACTGGTAAAGACAGAAAGATAATTCTGGTTTTCAAGATTTCGGTTGATCACCTCCTTATAATACCCTAGTGTCCTTCCCCCCTCTAACTCTTTATCGTCCCACAACTTATATTTAAATTTGGAACTAATAATATTTTTTTATATTATTCTTATTCTTCAATTTGATCTCCTCCTTTAGCCCCCATTGGTTTAGCCAAGACCGTGAATCCTTATGCCAACGTTGCTTGAGACGAAGGTGGGGGTTTTGGCTAGACTTAGAAGTAATTTTAGGCAACCTCCTAGTTCCCATGTTATATAACTTATTCTTATACATGGGATACTTAGTCATAACTATGATTTCAATGGGGGAAATGATAGATTAAATCAAGAGGATAGGGTATGGATTATTTCCTTTAATATTGAGGTTGTGGGTTATAAATTGCTTTTATATCGACTCAATCTTCCTCCACGATTCTCTAGATATATTGCAAACCCAAACATCACATCCACTTAAATTGACAGGGGTGATGAGAGTCTAAAATATGAACTTTTTACTCCATGCCCAAAGATATTTTGACTTACAATTGTTTTGAAGCCCATAATAAGCTTTTCGAGCCTCGAGTATGCCATAAAATTATTTTTGCTTGGCTAAGAGATCATCTTGCTTGGATGAAAGGAATTATGTTAACAACCCAAGACCTAAAGGCATCTGGTAGGAGTGAAATCCTGCCTCCTTATGGATCACCAACGAGTAATTTTAGGTGGCATGGTTTTCCTTGAATAATGGTGACGAGTTAGCCTACATTTACATATAGTAGCTAGTGATGATTGTCCCCACTGCTAGTTTGATAATTGAGTTATAATAGGTTTTCCCACTGATATATATATATATATAATATTATATATATATATATATATAATATATATAAACGAGAGAGAGAGAGAGAGAGAGGAACAATTGTTTATCCTTCCAACTTTAATTTGTTACACAATAATAATAATAATAATATTTATATAATATTTATAATTTTAACATAAGACCAAATTATTTTAACCATTATCAATTCTTTAATAATAATGTAATTAATAATTACGTCGATAGGCACTCTCTAGCCTAGTATGGAAGAGATGTTGTGATGTTATATTATGTTATTTAAACAAAAATAAAAAAGTTAAAAACTAAGATAACCCTATGTTAAAATAAAAATGCTTCAAGTTAAAATAACAAAAATAAAATTCCACGTTATTATTATTATTTTTATTAATTGTTTGTTGGGTACTTAAGGTAAAATTGACATGTCACTCATAATTTTCCCATTTAGACTTGGAAAACAACTAATCTGGGTCCCATGTGTCACACCATCATGGCACCATGTCACCCTCCTAGCCATTCCATCTACTACCATGGCCACGGGTCCCACCATAGGTCCGACCCTTTGCAAAACCAAGTTTTCTTGTCATATTGAAACTTCGAAAAATTTGGTATTCACTACTTTTAAGCCTCCATTTGACGGCTCCAATTCATTTAAGAATTTTCCATCCTAATCATGACACACATCCCAACCATTTATTCCTAGCCAAAAATTATGGGTGCACATACAAAAACTCTGGGGTCTATCCATTGACGCCGACACTCTATGACAATTAACGACAAGTATTTAAATGCGGACCTCCTTTTCGTCCAACGATGGTATGTATGTATGTATGTATGCCTAGGTAAAGCTGGTATTTACTCATAAGATCAAGATGGATAAGGTGAAGGAGCTTCATAAATATTTATATAAGTATTGCACAGAGCTAGGAATGTTTAAAGTCCTGAAGGAATAGGCTTCAAGCCTTAATACACCATACAACCAGGTGTTGAGAGAAACAACATTTATTAACATTTATTAACTCTGGGGTCAATCCATTGACACCGACACTCTATGACAATTAATGACAAGTATTTAAATGCGGACCCCCTTTTCGTCCAACGATGGTATGTATGTATGTATGTATGTATGCCTAGGTAAAGCTGGTATTTACTCATAAGATCAAGATGGATAAGGTGAAGGAGCTTCATACATATTTATATAAGTATTGAATAGAGCTAGGAATGTTTAAAGTCCTGAAGGAATAGGCTTCAAGCCTTAATACACCATACAACCAGGTGTTGAGAGCAACGACATTTATTAACAAATGAAATTATATGTGTTTACTTATACAAAGCGCTGTGAGATCGTGGTAGAACCTTGTGGGCGGGATCATAACTACTAGACCCCCAACTATAACGTCATGAGGGGAGGGGGTCTCTACTTTCAATGTGAGCCCTCGATTTGTATGAGAGGATATTCGTCATTGATCATTCACAATGGAACTATGAGATGGAACCATAACTACGAGAACCCGCCCCCGGTGATGTCACAAGGGGGAGAGGGGAGGTATCACATTTCATTTGTAGCCATTAATTGTCTCATGAAATTTATCGTCGTTGGATGAAAAGGGGGTCCACATTTAAATAATGACCGTTGATTATCACAGAGTGTCGACGTTGTTGGATGGACCCCAGAGGTTTTGTATGTGCACCCAGAAGATTTGGGCAAGAATAAAAGGTCAGGATGTGTGTCATGATCAAGATAGAAAATCCTTAAATGAATTGGAGTAGTTAGATGGAGGCTTAAAGGCTAAAAATGCCAAATTTTCCAAAGTTTCAATATGGAAGGAAAACTTGGTTTTGCAAAGGGTTGGACTTGTGGTGGGACTCGTGGCCACAATGGTAGATGGTGTGACCAGGAGGGTGACATGGTGCCATGATGGCATGACACATTGCACCCAGAATCAGTTGTTTGACAGGCCAAAAAGGGCTAATAATGAGTGATATGTGGTGCTCCCATAGGAGGCACGTGGAGGGTGTGACATCACCATGACATGGCTATGATGTCACCCTGGCGATTTCCTATGGAGCATGGTGAAAAGGTCCTAGGTAAAACAATCCAGGGTGGGAAACATCCGCATGAAGTCACCCCGAAGGGTTTGGGTGATGACATCACCTCGACACTTTGAAAAGAGGCCATCGCGAGGACATTTAGGATTTGTGTCCTAGGACGGGAAAGTCTTGCAGTTAGTTGACGGAGAAGGGTTCAGTCCCACTCTCCTAAATTTTGGAGGTTTTGAGTGAATGCACTCGTTGAAACTCTTGGGATTTTATTGCATGGAAGTTTTGGGCCCGTTCCATAAGGTTTTGTGCCATACAACATGTGACATGTGTATATTTCCAAGGGGTTTTACCCTTATATATATTACAACCATGAAATGTGGTTCGTGTATAATAAGGTGACATAGGCTACAATGGCATATGCAGACATAATTGCCACATGGACCCCTTGGGAAGTGACATGGAAATGACTTGGATAACAACGTGGGCACCACATGGTGGGTTAGGATGGCACGATAGAGACTAACAACTCAATCATGACCATAATTTCTTATTCGATGGTTGGATTGAGGTAAAATTTATATCATCAGAAAGGTCTTGTTGAAACAAACACAATGGAAATGTTGGTTTTGGCTTTTGAGGAGTTTAAATAAGGTCAAAAATTTTAGACACCATTTCCATAACCAGACCTTGGAGGTTGGGTCATCACAGTAACAACATCCTACTACACTTTGCGTGGTCTATGGGTGGTAAGGGTGTATGTTACAATTACCATCCTTGATTATTTTTCTTAGCCTCTAAGGGGGAAGAAAGTCCTTGGGAAGAAGGTTAGGCATTTTGGAGATGACGTGGTTGTTGACATATCTTGCAGTGGAAAGTTGTGTTTTTGTAGTTCATTGGCTATAAATAAACTCCACCATGCCAATTGATGAGGATTTGGTTTGACAACTAAGATCTATTTCAAACATATGTGGGAACATATTATAATACCTCTCTCAATCATGTTTGTGTATATCTTAATAAAACGATCGAGTGCGTTACTCACCTTAGCTAAGATATATGGGATTATTAAAGCAATGGGCATATTAGAGAATATTTCCCAAACATGAGTGGCCATAAATGCCATGAATATAGGGTTAAATTAAGAAAATAATGGCTAAAATAAGAGCATAACATGGCCCTAAAGCAAGGGATGTTGATCAAATTCCCTTTACGATCATCTATATTTTTGAAATATACCACAAAGAAACCATTCAAAGACAAAACAACTCCATATTCGAGGACCAATTTTGATTCATTCATTCTCGAAGCACAAATGTTGATGACCAAAACCCATTAAAATGAAAGAGAATGACATGTTGCTTATATCCTATGCAAGAAATGACAAATTGGGATGAGTCTTCTCAATAGTTGGAATTTTTTTTTTTTTTCCATGATAAAGTCTAACCTTGAAATATCTTTAGGATTCAGTTATGAGAGCCATGGCTTTAGGCTTCCTTGAAGGATTGAGATTGGGATGCAGAGGGCCCATCTCTACCTTTGGCTCCACCATGTAGCCTTGAAACTAGGAAGATCAAAGTGCCCTTTTCTATGCCATAATCTTTGAGCGAGTTCCTTTCCTAAATTTTCCTACTTTTGTAAAGGAACCACATAAGATAGAGGGGATTCCTATGTGATCTTGGATTTTGGCTGTAAGTGATGAGATTAGATCAATGAATTTCACCTACATACAAAAGATGCCTCTTGAGATTAGCTTCACTAATATCGAAAAGATCAAGAGATCAGGATCAATGTCCTTAGCTGGATGCATGAAGAAGTTTGTTGCAAAAAATTTCCTTCCGGTGTACCATATTTGTAGCAGTAACACCAAAATTAGGGGGTTTCAAATAGAAGGAAGATTTGTTATACTGGAAATATCCCAGAAATAGGGTGATGGTTGAAGGCATTAGGGTTTCCTTCTTCAAAATCATCAAATATATGATGATTCTATTGATTTAACAATATTAATTATTAACCTTACTAATTTTTCTTTCTTTTCATATATTATATATTGTTGGGATGGGGTCCCTTGGATCAATTTTGGTTTTAAGATAACCCAAGTTTTGATACATTTTGTGTAAATAATGTAAATTATTCGCGATTTGTGGAAGCAGAGCATGTAGAGGGCTAGGATTAAAAGGGGTTTAGACCCTTGTTTTATGTAAAGTTTGAATTGATTTTGAGAAACACCCATGGTCCGTGGACCTGGCATTGTATGGAAAAGGCTATAAATAGGTGTGTCTTAGAGAGTCTAAGGCATGTTTTTGGGATGTAATAGATGATGACTGAAAAGTGATAGCGAAGAGAAGTGGGTTAGATAGGAGAAGAAAGGCTTTGTAGCTGAGTGTGCAGAGACCTAGGTAGAGTCCACAGCTGAGTGCACGAACCCCTGCAGCGAAGTGCGCAGGGTAGTTTTGAGTCTGTAATCTTGAATTGAAGATCAACAAAGACAATTTCCGAAGAATTCTTGCGTATTTCTGTTTATGATATATGCTGTCTATGAATAATGAGTTTTATGGAATATTGGTTAATTGTTGCGTGATTCTGTTGAATAATCGTGAATGATGTAAATAAAGCATGTTATGTATTTTTGTGAAGACTTTGATGAATTCCTTGATGTTTATTAATAACTTAAGTAAATCTATGCGAACACTAACTTAGGATTGCTTTCTGATGCACGTAAGTAGATAGATTGATTGTTAAAGGTCTGCAAAGACTAATCCTAGACCTTCGTGAAGGTATAAAGGCCATTTTGACAGAGTTGCAGCAGTGTGCCCTAGGAGTGTATAGATCTACGTGAAGGAAAATCTAGGGCGATAAAAGACATCACACTAGTCTGTGGATGCAGAAACTTGGTTCTTGCATTCCCCTATACTGCTTCGTGTGAGACTGCAACTTGCTTTACACGGGTTGTTTCTGAAAGGGCCAATAGTGTAGGGATTTGTTGGTTGGCACAACTAACTTTGAACCTGGGCCAGGACCCCCTAAGACAACAAATGGTTCCATTACCGGGACCAGGATCTGCTTAAAAGAGACGTGTGAGGTCGCATCACTGGAATTCGACCAAGAAAGAAATTTAAAAGTGGTTGGATCAGAATATTCATGAGTTTGCGGTGCAAGAAAATAGGAATCCACTTCTAACAAAGGAAGAGTGGTTGAACAGGTACCTGTACATGGAGATACATGAGATCTTCTTCTGCACTTTTCCCATTGAACTGTATGAGTGGTTGGCTAAATTGACAGATAGCTAAGGAAGGTGGAAGCTTGATAATCCTATAGTGTGGACTCCAAAATTAGTGTGATGGTTAGAAGCTTCTGAAAACAAGATCATGCAGGCTGTCAATCATTGGATTGATCAAATTATAGGAGGATTTGTTATAGAATTTGCAGTTGATACCTTAGTTAGCTACAATGAAGCAGAGTGAATATTTTTCAAAGGGCCACGAGGTAAGTACTTAAGATCTTTGAATACTTGGATTAAAATGTTGTTATGTGAAAAATGGGTGATGCCATTACCTTCATGTTCGTAGCTACGTGAAGTCGAAAACTCTTTAGAAACCATGAAGGATCAGGACTACATTATAGTCCATTGGTTGGACCTCCTTTAAGTGACAACGAAGGGGCAGAACACACTCTGTCATGAAGCACTATTTAGCTAATCACTTAGGGGTTTCCTCGAATAAATTATCCATCCACTCCACCTTCACCTCCACCTCCACCCCATACACCTTTGCCCACACCTCCACCTCCACCATCACCATTCAACATGGAAAACACGATAAAGTTCCCAATTTTCAAAGGCAGAGGGAGTGGAGATACATAACAGTTTTGGTTTGTTGCGAATGCTGTTTGGACAACATAATAGATTACTAATGACAATATCAAGAAGGCACAATGGGTTACCACTCTGTAGGATTGCATGCTCACTTGGTATATTAAGTATTTTTCTGATAACCCTCTTGCATCACTAGTAGAGACTAAGGCGACTTTAAACAAGGAGTTTAGTAAGCGTAATTCTGACTCACAGTCAGTAATCAAATTCAAGGAAATCATGATGACGGTCGATGAGATGCCTTGGGAATTAGCTCAAATATTAAAGTGTCAAATTCGAGAAGCTAACATGCAACTCTCAGATAGTCAGCATCGTGAATGGTTTATAGCTTCACTTCTGCCCCACCTGAGAATTGCCATATCACAACAGAAGATAGGCACGCAGGAAGCCTTGGAAATCGTAATGAGGTTACATGAGACACCTATTCAGGATGCCACCTATTGACTCTCAGTTACGGAACTTGCACTTCGAATTGCAAAGCTTGAAGAAATACAAGGAGACTAAACTAGAGGTGCGCGCGGAAGTTTGGTGTCTGAAGTGCAAGAGCCTGGGGCGCGATAAAGACCGCTGTCCTGTGTACTCGAATTATATTACAAGAGGGAGACCAACTCCCGTGAAACCAAAAGATCTAGTGGGACCGAGCATGGGGGTACTCTACAGTGTGCCATTTGTCAGGTTGTTGGACAACATGCCACAGATAATTGTCATTAAATTCAAAAATTCATCGAGACACCTAAGCAGTTGTTTTGTAACTTCTGCAAATCGGTGGGAAATGATGAGTGTTGGGTGTGGAATCCCCTCCAAGGCATGTTTTTGGGTTTAAAGCCCAAGTTTTGACTAAGTCTATTGTAAAGACTCCGCAAATTGTGGGCGCGGAGCACGAAGTCATAATAGAGTCACAGGGTTGTCCGCCCTTGTTTTTGTAATCTAAAGTCAGTTTGAAAGATCCACCCATGGTTCACAAACCATGGGATTGTATAAATAGAGTGAGGCTCTAAGTGTAAGAGGGAGAAATCAATTTAATTAGAGCATGGATAAATCTAAGAAGTATTGAGTTGAAGTGTAAGTTGTGTCATTGGGTCGTAGAGTAGGAGAAGGCTCTGCAGCTGAGTGCGTAGAGGCCTAGTAGTCCGCAGTTGAGTGCACGGACCCCTGTAGCTAAGTGCGCAGGGCAGGTCGAATCTGTAATTGTGGGAGGAATTAATAAATGAGAAGTGTTACCATATTTCTATGTATCTTTTCTTATTTTATGCATTATTGAGTATGAATAGAAAGTTTACTGTTTATTTACTATGCCAATTCATATGAATGTGCTGAATAAGTAAATATAATATAAGGCATTTGTTTACACAAAGATAACTAACTATTGTAAGCAGATAAGTAAGAACTCAGGTGTAAATTAGGGAAATAGTGCAGATCGTTGCTCTAGCAGCGTGAAAGCCCCACAATGCCTGGTTAGGGCTGTGTGAAGGCAAATATATCAGGGCGCAAAGGTCAGGGAAGTGTGTGAAGTAACCTGTGTGAAGGGACTCACAGTTGGACCAAATCAAACCCTCAGAAATCTCAAGGGTGCGAAAACCTGGTTCTAGCACCCCCTCCCCCCATACTACTTCGGGTGAGACCTCAGTCCATGCTCCACAGATTATTGCTGAAAGGGCCAATAGTATAGGGATTTGTTTGGCTAATTAACTTCGAACTTGGGTTAGGCCCCAACAAGCCAAAAATGGTTCCATTGCCAGGACTGGGTTCTCCATAAGAGATGTCTGATGTCGTATCACTAGGATTCGAATAAGAAAGAAATTGAAGATTGGTTGGATAGGAAGATCCACAAGTTCATGGAACAAGAGAACAGGAATCCATGGCTAGCAAAGGAAAAGTGGTTAGGCTGCTACTTGTACACAGAGATCCACGAAATTTTCTTCGCATCTTTTCCTATTGAGTTATACGAGTGGATAACGAAGCTAGCAGATAGCCAAGGAAGGTGGAAACTTGATAATCCTATTATGTGGATCCCAGAGTTGGTACGCAGATTGGAAGCATCAGAGGATAAGATCGCACGTGCTGTTAGTCACTAGCTCGATCGAATTATAGGAGGATTCATCACTGAGTTCGCGATAGATACTTCTGTCAACTATAGCAAGGCAGAACGCCGCTTCCTCAAAGGATCATGAGGTAAGTACGTTAAGTCTCTGAACACTTGGATTAAAATGCTACTATGTGAAAAGTGGATTATGTGAATACATTGATGTTCGGGGCTACGCGAAGTGGAAGAATTTACAAAAATGAAGGAAGTAAAAAACTAAAAACTAGTCCCTTTATTTCATCTCCACGAGGGGGCGAGGGAGAGCTCGCGAAGGTCTCACCAAGAAGTGAGATCAATTTGATAAGGCAAAGGATTCTGCACATACCACCCCCACCCACACCACCACTAGTGTCACCGCCTTCACCCCCATATTCACCCATACCACCTCCGCCACCACCGCGAGTCGATATGGAAAGCGCAATAAAGTTGCTCATATTCAAGGGAATAGGAAATGAAGATCCATACTAGTTTTGGTTCGTGATAAGTGCTGTATGGGAAGCACATGGAGTTACAGATGATAATATAAAGAAAGCGACGCTGGTCAATGCTCTGTAAGATCACATGCTGACTTGGTATATCAAGTATTCTAATGACAATCTGAATGCAAGGGTCGCGGATATCCAAATGGCGCTGAACAAATAATTTAGCAGGCCAAAGTCAGAGGCGTAGTTGATCTTCGGGTTCAAGGAGATCAAAATTCTGCCAGGTGAGACTCCTTAGGAGTTGGATTAGAGACTGGAGTGCACAATTCGAGAAGCCAATATGACTTTGACGGATGGACAACATCGCAAATGGTTTGTAGCATCGCTAACCCCGCATTTGAGGAACGTGTTGTCACAACAGAGGCTAACGACTCAGGTAGAGGCCTTGGAGATCACGATGAGGCTACTTGAAACCCCGATACATGATCCTAACCTGGGAGTTTAGCAGATCCACACGTAGTTGAAAAACTTGTGCCTTGAGATGCAGAGTCTGAAACAAGACAGGACAGCTCACCTAGAGGTGTGCGAAGAGGTATGGTGTGTTAAATGTAAGGGTCAGGGACATGACAAGGACTAGTGCCCAATGTTCATGAATTACCTCGCAGGAGGAGGGCTGATCCCGTTAAGGCCGGAGGCATAAGTAGGACTTGGTGCGACGCCTGCTTTATGGTGCACAATTTGTCAAATAGGAGGAGAGCATATTATGGACAACTGTCATCTGTTGCAGAAGTACACAGAGAATTCACAGCAGTTGTTCTGCAATTTCTATAGGTTAGTAGGACATGATGAGCGCATTTGTAGAAGTTATGAGTTGATGAGGGATAGGATTCCCAACTACAGAGTTCAGATTGAAACGCAACTCCTTGACTAGAACGCAGGGATAACGTGAACCATATTTTAGGGGCGTAGACAAGGCCGAGGTGGAGGAGGACCTGGAAGGGGTCACAAACAACTGATATGTTACAATTGCAGAGGTAAGGACATTATGCCTGTGATTGTACGAATCCAACACGATCGTCATGTTTATATTGTACATTGTTTGATCATGAGACAGAGGATTGTCCCACACTGATAGCTAGGCTATGCGACAAGGGAGCGCTCCAATGTCCCTGACTCAAAACCTGCAGATGATGAGGTCTAAGCTACACGAGGAAGACCCTAAAGTGAACATTGTGCTTGGAAGTGGAATTACGACAAGGGATGATAAAGGAAAGCAGCCTGAAGATAGTACTTGGGTGCGCAAGGCTTCGACGAAAGAACCATAATTTGATTTGGAGCGTGTTAAGGAAACTTTCATGGAAGCTAGGAAGAGCTTTTCTGATGTCTCCACTTCAGCAAGAAAAGACAGACCGGAGCCAGAAGTGGACCCATTGATGCTCACAACATTCTTGGAAACGTGCATGAAGCTACTGCGCGACAACAAGCCTGTAAAAGGATTGTAGGAACTCATTAATCGATGCACTGGGACCGCACCAGGGGAACTGCGTGTAGTCTGGAAGAATGGAAAGCACGCGACGAGGACGGGAAGAGAAATGCGATTGGCCATGTAGATTGGAGAATATGAGATGGACCAAGTGATTCTGGGCCTAGGATTGGATGTGAACGTTCTGCGAAAGTAGACATGCGAGCGAATGGGGAGGCCTACACTGCAATGGTCTCCTATCCAACTGCAAATGGTGAACCAAAAAAAGATAATACCTATGGGGAGATTGTAGATAATCACAGTGGATATTGAAGGAGCGAGCAACTAGAAGACTTTGAAGTCATAGAGATTGTTGATGATAGCAATCCCTACCTTGTACTATTAGGAATCGATTGGGCCATTGACATGAACGAGGTGATAAACCTGAAGAAGCTCAAGATGATTTTTCAGAAAAAGTCCCTACGCATAGTAGTACCTTTGGACCTTGCAGAAGGATCAAGCTACATGGAGCCAGTGTGCGACTATGAAAGTGAAGACGACTTAGATTGCATCTACAAGATAACTGCAAGAGAAAAAGACTGGGTAAATCCCACCGCGGATGGACGAATCTCATGGGAGCGCGAAAACTCCTGTACGTCAAATTCAGACGAAGAGGTAGAGTGATGGCAGAACCAGTTACATCAAGGTAAACATTATGAACTACAACAAGATGACAAGACCGCTGCACTACGTATTGACAGAGGTAAGGGATATACCTACTTATGATGGATTAGGTGAGCTAGATTCTTTGTTAAACAGATTTAAAAGGGAGGTGTCAGAACAACAACGGTTTGAGGCTTTGAAATGGGTATTGCACGCTAAGCCTGCGAGGTGCTGGGGTACGCACAAAGGAAGCTTTGAGGATTGGCGTGAATGCATGAGAATGATGCTCATGCATTTTGGGAAGCCTTAGATGTGATTAACCAAGAAGATTTCCAAACAGAACGCTCCACGCACACACCTGTCTAGATGGATATAGGCATGTCTTAAAAAACCTACACGGATGCACACATACTTTGCATTAAGGGACAAGAACAATAAGCAGGTGCGGGCAAGGCAATTGCACGAATGACCCCTCTGGTTGGAACAACGAAGAATCGAAAGAATGAGTGTGCAGAAGGTTATCCACGTAGAAGCATTTAACGAAGTATGCGAAGCATTGAACAAGGTATATGATGCGCATTAGACTGATTGGGACTTGCGCGTACCAATGGTTCCATGGGCTTATAGGAAAACGTGCAAGAAACTGACAGAGCAGACGCATCTGAGGTTGGAATATGGAGCAAACATTGTAATCCCCATAGAATATAAGATGGCTAGTCCGCGCATAGCAGCACCCGTAGATATGATGGCTCGCGGAGCCTTGGAAGAAGGGATCACGCAGCTGAATGAAGTAGAACACTTGGGACTTGAGGAAGAAGTCTGACAGGGTGATCTTAAGCTCCAAGAACTTCTAAAGGAAAGGGTGTGATTAGGGGAGAAAAGCGCTCTGGTGGAAGCGGAAGTCAAGAAGATGGAGGACGAAATAAACGAGGATTTTCTCAATAAGAAAACTAGGGTGATAAAACAGGGTGTGCACGATTACGCTGATGAATTTGGGGATTGCCACTGAGATTTAATCAACCTGAGGCCTTGGATTGGACCACATATTACTAAAGGGATCACCCATGGTGGTGCACTATAGATTCTAAAGTGCGTGACACATCTAGTAACAATAAAAGGTCGATGTTTTCCATGAAAAGTGATGGATGACCGGTTGAAACCATATACAGGTGGCGCAACCACCTGACTAGCTATGGGAAGTACAGCCTTAGCACTCTAGGTAGTTGAAAGGAGGCGCGAGACTATAAACTACTATGCCTAGGAGCTGCGCAATGTTGGGGCTGCGTGGAGGAGCAAAGTGTCAAAAGGTCCGCAACCACGCAAGGGGGGCTGCGTTGCTGCACGGGTTGGTTGGAATGTGACCTTTGTAGTCAGTATTCACGATGTGATGCTTGACTTGAGACCAAATGTAGTGGGTGGCAGGCATTTAAGACGTGCTTTATGGGCAAGATTTGGGAAAATATACCACTAAGGGAGCATTAATGGACCAGATTTGGGGGGAACGGTCAAATTCAAATTCAAAAGGCGCTATAAATAACAAAGGACTACCCAGCAAACAACACTTGGTCATTTGCGAATTGAGCTATTGTATGCCCCGCGTATTCTAAGTTGAGACCTGTTTACCCTGTGCAGAGCGTTGATTGAGCCCCTAATTGAGAGATTGAGAGATTTCTAGACGAGCAAGATGACAACATTTGAGGAAGCTAGGGAAATTGCAGAGATGACCGCCAAAGAGGCCATGTAGGCCCTGACCATAGAAGATTCCCCTGAAGGCATCGGGATTGTTATGGAAAGCCCTAAATCACCATGCACACCAAGGCTGAAGAAAGATAAACAACCAATGATTCCGGTGTGTGTGTCCCTGCGAAACCCACTGCACACCAGATTAACGATGGAGGAGAAAGGGAAAGCAGTTAACTTGGAAACCGACGAGGAGGAAGACCTTGAGGATTTCATAATTGAAGAAGATGAGGACGAAGGCATGGAAGTAGAAACCGAGGCTATGCACCCTCAACCAAACTGCTTGCGTATATCCCCCCACGAAAGTGGAAGGAAAAAGTGCCCAAGGACCTCGATGAGAGCAAGAGCTCTCTGTAGACTCTGATTCTCCCTGATGCTATCATTTTGAGGGCACGCACCTGGGATGGGTGACGAGCTTGAAGTTTGAAGATTGGGATCTCGCTGACCACGAGAAGTTCCCTCACCAAGAGACCGCATAGCTCATGAAGCCCAAGCAGAACACCATGGCAGGGGTTATAAAATTGGAGCCGCGAAAGTGGTTACATGGAGTTGAAAAGGTAGGGTTATTAAACCTGCTTTGGATGCCACACTAACACCCCGCACCAGTGACGATCTTCATCATCAGGCAGCTGCTCTACCTGGTGCATGGTGGGTGTTTGTGGCTGGAGGAGCCCATCCCCATCACAGATCACTTAATCCACCACATTACTCAGCTTCCGTGTAAAGGAGAGGACCTCGCAGACATCTCGGAGGGGAAGAGCAGCAATTTGGCGATCGCGGAGGCCATGAAGAAGAAATACAAGCTAGAGAAGAATAAAAGGGGCTACGTAATATCTAGTATCAACAACAAAGCAGTCAGGGTGGCAACTCAGATACTGGCGGGTAAGGTCATGCGGAAGTGCCGCGTAGACGAGGTATCCGCACCGGTGGTGGCACTTGCTGAACAGTGCACAAAAGGGGTCTAGTTTAACTGGTCTAAATTCTTGTGCAAAGAGTTCCTGGAGAATTTCCGCAAGGCATAGGAACAAGGAAAAATGTTCCACTATGCATGGCTTCTACTGTCCATAGTGCTGGTGGCAGGGGAATTGCCGAAGGATAGCCAATTCCCCACGATTGCAAGGGATCTTCTGGAGGTCGTGAAGTACGCTTTGCTATGGGCCACGAAGGATGCGAACCAGATCTGTGACAACAAGATATTCTGGGTGTTCATGGAGATGAACATCAGAATAGGGATTAACTGCAAGCCACGATTATCACCCACTGTCTACAATAGCCTAAAAAGTTTTGCAAAATTTAAATTGGACTTTCACCACATATATCTCAGAGTGTGCAAGGACCCGACCAAGAAATGGAGCGATCTACCCTTCATAGCCACATATGATGTGATTTTTGATGTACTCGAGACATGGCTGCCATAATGGCATGCCCCAGACATCACCGCGGTGGAAAAGTTTGCTGCGTAGAGGAAGAAAGAGGAGGCCAAACTACGCATGGAACAATTGGAAGAAAAGAGAAGGCAAGAAGTAGTGACAGCAAAAGCGTAGGAGGCGTGGGACGCTGCGCAGATAGTAGCAACACAGAAAGAGGCCGAAATAGCAGCAGCACAGGAAGCAACCGAGAAGGTGTGTGAGGGACAGAGGTCGCCTTTGCATGGGTAGGAGAAAGAGATGGAAATAGAGGAAGAGTAGGGCGGAGTAGACCCACAAACAACGTCAACACAATTGAAGCACCAATGCTTGAGCGAGTGGACAGGGTCATGCAAAAAGGTGAAAGCATCCAAGCTGTCAATCAACCCAATCACCCTTATTGAGGGTGATCTACATGAAATATGCGAGATGGTGCACGATGTCACCACCAAGGCCCTCCAGAACTTTGTGGAGGAGAATCAGATTGTGTTGGGGCCCTCTGAGCACAAATTTAGGAGTTGTAGGTGCACACCCCTCAGGCTGGTACTCTTTCAACCAGCCTCGCAGTAGGGACAGCTGTAGCCGAGCAAATGCTACACACTTGGACAACCAACACAATAGTGCTGCTAGAAGGGGCACTGGTTACAGCCAATGAGGCCGACCAGCCTACAGTTAGTGCACTAAAAGGGATAGGGATCAACATGGATGCTCTATCGCGGGAGACGCTCTATGTTCTACAGGATGGGATTACTACAAAATTGCGGGCTAGGGAGAGCCATGCGTTGCAGGTGCTAAACGAGCAGAAGATCAACATGGAGTAGTTGAGCTTGTAGCGCGATGAGGTCATGTCATAGAATAGGAAGATGGTACAGGTTATGGAAGAAGCCTGCTAGATGGTCCCTGAGCTAGCCATCCCAGTAGAAGCACCAGCAGAGGTGTGCATCCAAAGACTAGCAGCAAGGGTGCACGAGAAGAAATGGCCAAAGTTTAGCTGACATTGAACCTTTAGATAATAGAGTTGTAGTTGAAGGCAGAACCGTCCACTCCTCCAGAAGTAAGGGAACAATGTGCCAACACTATTACATTGGGGATGGAGGAGATTAGTAGTGTAGTAAGGGACTACACCAGAATGTTGGAAGAGTCATTCGAGGTCCTCACCAATCTGCAGGAGGACCCTAACATCTAGTGCTTAGAGACAGAGGCGCGTGAGCTCCAGCAGTAGTATGACACCGTCAAAGGGACTGCACAGACGGTGGCCCTCACTCAAAGGCTCGTGCGAATGCAACAGGCTAAAGCATTGAAAGAGAAAGTGGACACAGCATGACACAAAGAATCAGTTTTGAAGGCGCCCATTCAGTCTTGGATCGACGAGGCCTTCGTAATCGCAACAACAATTGAAGGCAAGCTCGCACAAATACAAGGGACGTAGGAACAGATGTAGGGGAGCAGTTCTGACATTGCAGTCTTGGAGCAATGTGTACAGGAGATTTAGCAGGAAACCACTCAGTGCACTTCCGACATTGCAACCATCAGAGCAGTGTTAGAGGGATTCCGCACGAAGATCTCCGCACTGGCAGAGTGACTCAAGGGTGAGTCACAATGTTTGTGTTAGGGGCTTGTTGGGCGTGGAATCCCCCCCAAGGCATGTTTTGGGGCTTAAAGCCCAAGTTTTGACTAAGTCTATTGTAAATACTCCGTGAATTGTGAGTGCGGAGCGCAAAGTCATAATAGAGTCATAGGGTTGTCTACCCTTGTTTTTGTAATGTAATGTTGGTTTGAAAGATCCACCCATGGTCTGCGGACCATGGGATTGTAAAAATAGAGCGAGGCTCTAAGTGTAAGAGGAAGAAATCAATCTAATTAGAGCATGGATGAATCTAAGAAGTATTGAGTCGAAGTGTAAGTCATGTCGTTGGGTTGTAGAGTAGGAGAAGGCTCTGCAACAGAGTGCGCAGAGGCCTAGTAGTCCACAGCTGAGTGCGTGGATCCCTATAGCTGAGTGTGCAGGGCAGGACGAGTCTGTAACTGTGGGAAGAATTAATAAAAGAGACGTGTTACCATATTTCTATGTATCTTTTCCTGTTTTATGCATTACTGGGTATGAATAGCAAGTTTACTGTTTATTTACTGCACGAACTCATATGAATGTGCTGAATAAGTAAATATAATATAAGGCATATGTTTACACAAAGATAACTAACTATTGTAAGAAGATAAGTAAGAACTCAGGTGTAGATTATGGAAATAGGGTAGATTGCTGCTCTAGCAGCGTGAAAGACCCACAACCCCTGGTTAGGGTTGTGCGAAGGCGAATATATCAGGGTGCAAAGGCCAGGGAAGTGCACGAAGGGACTCACAGTTGGACCAAATCAACCCCTCAGACATCTCAAGGGTGAAGAAACTTGGTTCCAACACCCCCCCCCATACTACTTCGGGTGAGACCTCAGTCCGTGCTCCACGGACTGTTACCAAAAGGGCCAGCAGTACAAGGATTTGTTTGGCTAATTAACTCCGAACCTAGGTCAGGCACCAACAAACCAACAATGAGTGCCACTATCGAAGCTATGAACTGATGATAGAAAGAACACCTACGTACGGGATGCCAGCAGAAACTCAGCCTCCAGATTGGGGTGCCAGAGGGGTGCAAAGAGGTTATCAAGGACAAGGATGAGGCCGAGGAGGAATAGGACCTGGTAGATGCCGTGGTTAGCTCATCTGCTACAACTGTGGAACGCCAAGGCACTATGGGCAAGACTGCCAGAATTAGACACGCCCGTCATGTCAATACTGCAACCAGTTTGACCATACTATAGAAGAATGCTCGGTGCTAATAGCTAAAATGCAAGAGAAGAAAGCATAGCCTCAACAACCGATGTAGAACTTACAGATGATGAAAGCTAAGCCCCGCGAGGAGGATCAAAGCATCAATATAGTACTGAGAAGTGGAATAGTGCTTGGCGTTGATAAAGGAAAACAACCTGAAGAGGATGGATGGGTCCGCAAGGCCCCAGAGAAGGAAGTTGGTTTTGATCTGGAGCGCGCTAAGAAAATTTTTATGGAAGCCAAGAAAAGCTTCACTAAGGCCTCCACCTCAAGAAGCCAGAACAAGGTGGAAGAACCCAATACGCTTGTAGAGGTTGATCCCTCTGTGCTCTCTACATTTTTGGAGACCTGCATAAAACTGTTGCGCAATATAAAAGCTGTGGAAGGCCTACAAGAGTTAATAACAAATGTGCCGACAAAGATAAGGTCCCTAATGGACACCGAGTGGTAAAAAAGATTGGAAAACACAAGGCACGAATAGGGTGTAAAATGAGGCTCACCGTGTAGATAGGTGACTATGAGATGGATTAGGTCATCTTGGATTTGGGATTTGAGGCGAACGTTTTTCTAAAGCAAACATGGGAAAGGATGGGAAGACCTGCGCTGAAGTGGTATCCGATTCAGCTTAGAATGACGAACCAACATAAACTCATCCCTATGGGATGATTATATGGAGTAGCAGTTGATATAGAAGGTGTGAGCGCGATGGTCGATTTTGAGGTTATAGAGATCGTCGATGACAGTAACCCATACCCCGTGCTCCTGGGAATTAACTTAGCCATTGATATGAATGGGGTCATCAATTTGAAGAAGAGGACAATGTCGTTTGAAAGGAAATCGCTTCGGGTTGTAGTATCATTGGACACTGCAGAAGGAGCGCACTATACTGAACCAATCTGCGATTATGAAGAAAGTGAGGATGAACTGGACCAAATTTACAAAATAACAGCGCAAGACCAAGACTGGATCAATCAGACGGTAGATGGACAAATTGCATGGGACTGGGAGAGTTCCTGCACCTCTGATTTAGACGAAGAGTTGGAGCATTGGCAAAATAATTTGCATGAACTATCCACACTACGATGCAATATGATGATGAAGTCACTGTGCTGTGCCTTGTCGGAGGTAAGAAAACTGCACTACTATGATTGCTTAACTGACGTAGATAAGTTTTTAGATGCATTTGAGCATGAAGTCCCTAAGGATCACCGCTTCCAAGCACTATATTTGGCACTGCGTGCTATGCCCACATGATGGTGGGGTATGCATAAGGATAACCTTGATGGGTGGAGAGATTACAAAAGAATGATGAGGTTATAGTTTGGGCATCCTAACACTAGATTGACGGAAGCATGGGGGATAGAATCATAGCTAGAGTGGGTACACATATTCTGCCATACTTTGGATACAATTCCCATGCACTGGTATATGGAAATGGAGCTATGCCATGGCACTGCGGAGTGGGATATATTGGGGGTAGGATTCTTACTGAACTTTAGTTTTGGAGATAGCTTCACAAGCATCGATGAAGCTCTATAGGAGATTAAGGCAGTTATCTTCAGAACATCGCAAGAACCTATGGAATGGGTCCAACCAGACTGGAGCACCTAGCTGCGCAATGTGCTAGAATGCTATAATGTAACCACTGATGAGGAGGATGAAGATCCGAGAAACATTAATATTCCAGAGGAAGAGGGGCATCACAAATTCGAAGGCCCACAAATAGACAACCCGTACATCACCGCGCCATTGAAGACAAAGCAAGTGAATATTGGTGCTGAAGCAAAACTGAAGTTTGCAAAGATTGGAGATTATTAGGATGCCGCTACTATGGATAAAGTTGCTGAGTTACTTCGTGAATTTCAGGATCTCTTCCCTACCAAGTTTTCGGATTTTCAGGGAATAATTGGCGATTTGGGCATTATGAAGATCACTCTGAAGTAGGGCGGAAATCCTATTAAGAAAAAACTGTATCACCTTAATCCTAAGTACAAGGAAAAGGTTTTCCAGGAGTTGGATAGGATGCTGAAGGCAGGTATCATAGAACCAGTTGAAGAATCTGATTGGGTGAGCCCGATGGTGGTTTAGGAGAAGAAACAAAAAGGAGAAATAAGGATTTACGTAGATCTATGGAAGCTTAACGATCCATGTGTTCACGATCCATTCCCAATGCCATTTACAGATGAAGTGCTAGACAATGTTGCAGGGCAGGAGGCCTACTCTTTCATAGATGGGTTCTCTGGATACCATCAGATTAAGATCGCACCTGAAAATAGGAGAAAAATGATCTTCGGGATGGAGTGGGGTTGTTTTCAATACACTGTGATGCCATTTGGACTCAAGAATGCGCCTGCGATATTTTCTCACGTAGTCATCGCATCATTTAAAGAGTTCATTCATACGTTCTTGGAAGTGTACTTTGACGACTAGAAAATGTTCGAACTAGTAAAGCGCCATGTAGAAAGTCTGCGCCTAATGTTGGATACGTGTTGCAGATAACAAATCACGCTAAATTTGAAGAAATGCATATTCTGTGTTCCCTTTGGGATCTTGCTGGGTCATGTGGTGTGCCAATAAGGATTGATGGTAGAACCTACAAAGATTGCAATGATTGTGAATTTGGAGGCCCAAAGAAATGTCAAGTAGTTGCGCGTGGTGCTAGGACATACGAGATATTAAAGAAAATTTATCAAAGCCTATGCTCAAATTACTGCGCCCATGGAGAAACTGCTGAAGAAGGATGCAACACTCCGTTGGGACAAATATTATCAGGATAACTTAGATGTATTAAAGGAAAATATGGTCACCACGCTGATCTTGGTATTCCCTGATTGGAGAAAGGAGTTTCACGTAAATGTGTATACCTCTTGCATTGTGTTGGGTGCAATGCTAACACAAGTCGGTGAAGGAGAAATGGACCACGCTATAGCCTTCGGGAGTAGGAAATTATTGAAGGCTGAGAAGAATTATTCAACGACTGAGCATGAAGGATTGGACATGGTGTATGCACTGCAGAAATTTAGGCATTATCTATTAGGAGGGCATTTCAAGATGTACACAGACCATTCTTCCTTGAAATGCCTGGTCAATAAGCCCGTGTTGGGGGAGAAGATCTGCAGATGGCTGCTATTATTTCAGGAGTATGACTTTGAAATAATTGTGAAGCCAGGGAGGTTGAATGCAAGACCTGACCATCTATCGCGAATTGAAACAGGTGAGGAACCTAATAATCTGGAAGAAGGGTTGCCAGACGTGAAACTCTTTGTGGTGCATGTAGTAGATAATAATTTTGCAGACATTATTCACTTGTAGACTACAGGGATGGCACCTGAAGGATACACAAGTTAGCAGAAAAAGGAATTATTAGTGCGCGCAACATATTTTTCAGTTATTGTGGGACATCTATATAAGATGGGTGCAGATGAAATATAGCGAAGATATGTGCTAGATTTTGAGAGGGATAGAATTCTTGCTGAAGCTCATGGGGGAGCTACTGAAGGTCATTATGTGAAAAAGGAAACTATGCAGAAGATTTTACGCGCATGTCTATGGTGGCGAGCTCTCCACAAGGATTTTAGGGCATATTATGAGGAGTGCGATGCATGTTAGAGAGCAGGAAAACCATCGTGAAGGGATGAATTGCCATTACATCCGCAAGTATCTTTGCAGCCATTTGAGAAATGGGCGATTGATTTTGTTGGGCCAATTCAACCCCTAGGGAAGAAGACAAGTGTGCGCTATATCATCACCGTGACAGAATATCTAACCAGATGGGCGAAATCACAGCGGGTTAAGGACTGTACAGGGGCAATGACAACAAAGTTTTTCTTTGAATATGTTTTAACCAGATTTGGTTGCCCGAAAGTTTTGATGAGTGACAGGGGTCTGCACTTTCTGAATGAAAAAATCAACACGTTGATTGTCGAATTTCAGGTATACCATTAGAAGAGTACACAGTATCACCCATAGGCCAATGGAACTATTGAAGTCTTTAATAAGATTTTAGAGAACGTGCTCACGAAGATCTGCAACGTTCAACAAAACGATTTGAATGTGTGTGTACCTATAGTATTATGGGCTTATAGGACCACTTGTAAGAAGCTGACAGGGAAAACATCATTCAGATTGGTATATGATGTTGAAGCTGTAATGTCGATGGAGTATATTGTTCCTTGTCTACACATAACAACTCTCACAGGTATGGCAGATTGCGAGGCCTTAGAGGAATGGCTCGTGCAACTAATGGAGCTCGAAGAGGATTGATTTTTTGCAAGATTTCATCAACAAGTATAGAAAGAACATGAAAAAGTGGCATGATCGCCACATCAAGATTCACACTTTCAAGGTAAAGGATCTTTTCTTGTTATATGATAGTAAATTCACTAAATTTCTAGGTGAATTCTATATGCATTGGCTAGGGACATACATTATCAAAGAAATTACAGATGTAGGTGTAGTTAAGCTCACGAAGCTCAATGGGGAACCTTTCCCAGGAAGAGTGAATGGGAGTAGATTGAAGTTGTATATAGGGGATCCTGCATGATGACTATATGGCGGAAGGATAGTCTTAGTGCTCCAGGCAGTTGCAAAGGAGCGCGGGACTATAAAATACACTGCCTAGTTTGGAGGACAGCGTAGCGAGGAGGCTGCGCGGGAAGTGACAAAGTTGCAACCTATGAAGCTACACACAGGAAGCTGTGCCATGGAAGGAAGTGCCGCGCAACAGAACATAAAAGTGATCATTGGAGTCACTGTTCATGACTTGACGACCAGAAGATGGTTAAGAGGAGTGGGATGGTGACATTTAAGGCAAAAATCATTGAAGATCTGCCACCAAAACAACATTTATTATTAGAAATTGGGGGGAACGGTCATATTTGAATCCCAAAAATCCATATAAATTATGCATGCCGGTCTAATAGAGAACACTTTGCGCTCTCATAATTTTTTGTGAGATTTATTATCTATCGCCTATGAACCAATTGTATTGGGAATATTTAGTCATGAGCCTCGTGTTTCCTAAGTTGTCCGAGCTAAATTAGAATTTTATTCTTAAAAAAATGCTTGCACCTAGTCCTACGAAAATTGTGAGTGCTGGCGATGTTGCATCTGAAGGAGCTGCCCCAGAAATTTTAAGTATGGAAGCTACGACTCCTATGCCTACAATGCCGAGGTCACCTAGGACGAAGCCTACACCTACTAGAGAAAACCAACCGGCAAAATCAAAGAAGGACAAGCAGAACAAGCTAGTGCTAGTCTATGCGTCCTCAAGAAAGCATTCAGAAACATAGAAACAAAAGAAAGATAAGCAGAAGGTAGTGAACCTCGAGGCAGAAGAAGGCTAGGGAATAGAAGACATTGATGCTGAAGGAGTAGAACCCATAACCAGGCTATCCGAGTATATCCCTCCATGGAAGGGAAAGGCGAAGGTCCTGAAGGACCTAGATTCTGAGAAGTTCACCATTTTTCCACACCCTTGTTACCAGAGCAGGTCCATTTTGAAGGTTCGCGGCTTCTGAGGATCCCGCTATTAAAAATGGAGGATTGGGACCTCGCAGATCATGCTAGGTTTCCACACTTGGCGATAGATAAGTACATGAGACCCTTCTATTATGTGGAGTCAAGTGTTACCACTTTGGAAATAGAGGAATGGGTTCGCGGTGTTGATAACTTGAGGTTACTCAATCTGCTGTGGGTGCCCCATTATCACTGCACCCCCATTAACAGAATTTGTGTGCACTAGCTGCTCACATTGGTGCATGATGGGTGTTTATGGCTAGGAGGGCCTATCCCAATCACAAACATGCTCATTCACATAATCACTCACCTGCCTTATAAGGGTGAGAAACTGGATAGGGAGTTTCGCAGAAAGACGGGGGAAAAGGACCTCGTAGAAAGAATGAAGAGTGATTATGACCACATGAAGAAGTTGCGAGGGTATTCAATTCTATCTATAACGGACCCGCCAGTTCAATTGGCCACCTAGTTCTTAGCAGGGAAGGTGATGAGGAAATTCCGCACAGATGAAGTTCTGACGCTAATAGTTTCCTTAGCTTCCCAGTATGTGAAGGGCGTACAATTTAATTGGTTCAGATACCTTTTTCAAGAGTTCCTCGTGAACTACCAAGAGGCCCAGGATGAATC
Source organism: Pinus taeda (assembly GCA_000404065.3). Classification (NCBI taxonomy): domain Eukaryota; kingdom Viridiplantae; phylum Streptophyta; class Pinopsida; order Pinales; family Pinaceae; genus Pinus; species Pinus taeda. Next base: position 387,322 of record APFE030494649.1, on the reverse strand, counting down.
CAAGCTGTTTCACTATGCTTGGTTATTACTATTGATTGTGCTTTTTGCATGGGAATTGTCGGAGGACAATCAATTTCCTTCGCTTGAGGAAGGATTGCCAGAGGTAGCACAATATGCTTCCTCATGGGATACAAAGGACCCCGTGCGAATTAGAGAGACAAAGATCTTTTGCATTCTTATGGAAATTTCTCTCCGCGTGGCCATCAATCAACGTCTGAGGTTGTCCCTAAGCTTGTACATGCAACTGTTAGCCTACGCGACATTCAAGGCTAACTTCCATAGGGTATACATTCAAGCATGAAAGGATCCATAGTAGAAATGGAACAACTTGCCATATTTGGTGACAGAAACAGATGTGTAGGAGGTGGTAGCGGGATGGTTTGCAAAGTGGCGCCCCCCGTCAGACTTAGATTCTTGAACAAGCACAAACACGGGAAGTTCTACTATAGAGAAGAGAAAGCAGGTAGCTAAGTAGGCTACGTGTAACCTGGCTGTGCAGAAAAATAAGGAAGCCACTGAAAAGGCTCGGGTGGAGCAAGAACGCGCTGCCAAGGAGCAGGTGGAATTGGAAGAATGTGAGTCACAAAAAGGTGAAAAGTTATATTCGCTAGAGACAGAGGAGGAAGAACTTTCAGGGCAAGGCAATGGAGGAAATGAGGGGCAGAGCACCCCATTCATTCTGAAGAAACATAACAAGGAGCAACAGGAAGGTACAAGGAAAAATAAGAAATCAGATAAGTCACAGATGGATCCCATGGTCTTAACAGAATGCGATCTCAATGAGATCGGGGATAAAATCATGGATACCACAACCGAGGTGCTGCAGCAGTACATCCAGAAGTTAGGGAGCGCCAAAAAGGATTTGCGCGAGTTGCAGATCCAAGCAAGTAGAATACAGGTGGGCATCAGACAAGTGAGCATGGAGCAAGCGAGCCTAACACCTGGGATGAGCCAAGTAGCAGAGTTAGTAAGGACCCTTGACCTCAGAACCATATCATTTCCAGATAGGTCCCTTCATGTAGAATTTGCCGATGATAGCATTATCCTAAGTACTATAAAAAGGATCGGACTGAATATAGGGATGCTGTCCAACGAGACCATCCACGCACTACATACAGGGGTGGTAGATCAATTGAGATCCTGGGAGAAGCACACCCTCAACCTCATCAGTGAATATAGAGTTAACAATGAGTAGATGTTCACTGAAAAGACACAGGTTCTGAAGGAAAATGAGACGCTGTAGGTGCAGAGTTCATGACTAGAGTCAACAATTGCAGAGGCATGAAAGACAATGCCTGAGCTTCACATCCTGGAGGATGCACAGCCAGAAGCAAAGATAATAAAACTCGTCGTTGGTGTATGCAAAGCCAAAGCAGAGGTTGGCTGAGTTTAGTTTCACCTCAACATGAAGATCAAAGAGTTGGAGTTAAAGTTACAGCCCACGACTTCGCTTAAGGTCTGGGAGAAGTGCAGAGCCATGATAAAGGAAGGAATAACTACCCTAGATGCCACAGTAACTGACTTTACGAAATTGTTTGAGCAAGAAATGGAGTTAGTGACCAACCTATAGGAGAATCCAAACCCGCAGACATTGAGTATAGAATTAAGGGAGCTGCAATGAAAATATGATGAAGTTAGGGAAACTGTGCGCTCCATAGCACCAACACAACGCCTTGCCAAATTACAGGAGGGAAAACAACTCCTAGCATAGGTGGATGAAGCACAAAAGAAGGAGGCCTTGCTAAAGGCTAGGTTGCACCCATGGTTGGAGGAATCTTATCAAGTGACAACTACCATTCAGGATAAGCTTAAATGCTTGCAACAAACACAGTAGACGTTGAGGCTGGCTGTCAAAGGACAAACCACATAAATATTAGTTGAGGAAGTCAAGCAGGAACAACTCAAAGTGCTGCCAAAGTTGCAGTGATCTAGGTGGAGCTGGGGGATTTTCGCAACTTGATTACATCACCAGCTGAGTGACTCAAGGACGAGTCGTGATCTTTGTGTTTGGGGCTTGTTGGGATGGCCCCCCCTGGGCTAGTTTTGGGGTTAAGATAAACCAAGTTTTGATACATTTTGTGTAAATAATGTAAAGTCTCCACAATTTGTGGATGCGGAGCGCGTAGAGGGCTAGGAGTCAAAGGGGTTTAGCCCCTTGTTTTATGTAAAGTTTGATTTAGTTTTGAGATCCACCCATGGTCTGTGAACCATGGCATTGTATGCAAAAGACTATAAATAGGTGTGCCTTAGAGAGTCTAATGCATGTTTTTGGGATGTAATGCATGATGGCTGAAAAGTGATAGCGAAGAGAGGTGGGTTAGATAGGAGAATAAAGGCTCTGCAACTAAGTGAGCAAAGGCCTAGGTAGAGTCCGTAGTCGAGTGTGCGGACCCTTGCAGCTGAGTGCACAGGGTAGTTTTAAGTCTGTAATCCTGAATTGAAGATCAATAAAGATAGTTTCTAAAGAATTCTTGTGTATTCTGTCTATGAATAATGCGTTTTATGGAATATTGGTTAATTGTTGCATGATTCTGTTGAATAACTGTGAATGATGTATGCAAAGCATGTTTATGTATTTTCATGAAGACTCTGATTAATTCCATGATGTTTATTAATAACTTAAGTAAATATGCACGAACCCTAACTTAGGACTGCTTTCTAATGCACGTAAGTAGATAGATTGAGTATTAAAGGTCAACAAAGACTAATCGTAGACCTTTGTGAAGGTCTAAAGGCCATTTTGACAGAGTTGCAACAGTGTGCCCTAAGAGTGTACAGATCTGTGCGAACGCAGATCTGGGATGATAAAAGACATCACATTAGTATTTGGATCCAGAAACTTGGTTCTTGCATCCCCCCATACTGCTTTGGGTGAGACTGTAGCCTACGATATGCGGGTTGTTGCCGAAAGGGCCAGTAGTGTAAGGATTTGTTGGCTGGTGCAACTAGTTCTGAACTTGGGCCAGGGACCCCAAAGCCAACATATATATTCACTATTATTAGTAACAAAATATTAATAATAGTCAAGGATCTTAGCTCAAGTGGTTTGGTAAACCATTTGTTTCCCTATATGCGTAGGTTCAAGTATCTAGAGACACGTTGTAACTCACCCTTTGGCCATTTATGAAATAGTTGTATCTAATAGCGACAATCAATATGATTGAAGTTACTGATTCTCCAGAAATTCTCATTCCTTTAAAAAAAAAACTCACAATAATAATAATAATAATAATAATAATAGTAGTCGTAGTAGTTGTAGTAGTAGTAGTAGTAATAAAAATAATATTATTGTTGCTATTATATTTGATCTCAAAATTTTGTGATCCATATTGATTATTTTAAATTGATTTTCAGATTAATCACATTGTCATTAGTTTTTGGTAGAAGTTTCGAACCCTCTAATGTGGTTCATCATCTGGACCAAGAATATAAGAATATAATAATATGACTTAATAATGATATTGTAATAATTAACCTTTTACACCCTTACTACTATATAAAATCATTAATAATAATCAACTTGAAAATAATGGAGAAACAAATAGTTGTTTACTTGTTTGTTGTAATTAGGGATTAGTTCCTATTTTTTAGGAATTAGTTCTAACTATCCTAGTCCTACGTATATTTATAGGGTTGTAATTGATTGATTTTAATGCATTGAATGTATTCACAACTGTGGGCAGCCTGAGGGACTCCTCTCTTGAGGTTTTCCAATTTCATTCATCTTTTGTCTTCCTTTCTTTCTAGTTGGTATCAAATCATAGGGATAATTGAGGGCGAGCGATGTGTCGAGTAAGGTTGGTGTGAAAGGTGCAATATCATGTGTGAGTGATTGTCTCATATGGTCATGTTGGTATCACTGTTGCGGGCCGTGTGATATTGGGAGAAATAATGCTATATTTTGGTCATTGAATCGAGTGAAAGGACCATGTGTGTTGAAGTTGTGTGTGTGAATACGCAAAACCTTTGCTGGGTAGAGAACTGTGAGTGAGTTAGTGGTATTTTTTCCCTACGGATCAACCATTGGAGCTGTGCACATAAGGAGATGAGCACTATTGCTATCGAGCCTACAACTAGTTTCAATCTTTTGTTACTTTTATGTCTCTCATAGAAAATATTTAGAGCACCTTGAACAAATCTATTGTTCACCATCATCTTGGAGCCCGAGAGAGCCAAGGAGTTATTATTTTGGTTTCGACGAGTCGCCCTGCATTTCGTCTTGCCTCTGATCCTGGGACCTGTATCTCCCTGCTAAACTGTACCTTGGAATTGTTGTTTCCATTCTATCTTACTCACCAACGATGCTCTACTATAACGTCCGCTCCTCACCTGCAAGTGAAAAAAACAATAGAGGATAACCTTGGCTTCACAATGTCTTTGTCGATCTAGGTTTTGCTGTGAGTAGCCTTTTCTTAAGGATCCAGATGTAATCGAATCACTAGATCATTTGTCAATCGGATCACCGGATCCAGATTCAAGCAAAGGGTCAAGTGCCTGTTTTTTGGCGTAGTGGAACCAATGTCATTTGTTCAATCAAAGAAAATTGACATGTACTTTTTCCTCTATGGATCACTACTTCTATGTCCTGGGAGGAGGAGCATTGGTGGAGGCACACCTAAGAAATTCAACAAATCGAAGGTGCAACACTGCCTGATCCCGTCGAAGAATGCGTCGCGTATGGTAAAAAAAACGAGTCAAAGAAGTTAAGAGGTCGAGGAAGTAAGTTTTTTTACACATATATTATTTCAAAATAGAGCATGTGGAGTAGTGCCCACCATGGGGACCTTCATTAGAATATGACACTCCATTTATTTAAGTAGTCACCTCATTTTTCTAGAGGTTAAAAACACTTTGATTTTTTTTTTAAGTGGACCAAAGTTCTTAAGGGAAGCAACAATTTGATTGCATTTTCAACGTGTTGTGATATTGCTCCTTAGTAAAAATAAATTTTTTTAAAACAAAAGGGTGAGCACTTAGTTGAAAGATCTTAAATGGGATTTGATATTAAAAAAAAAGAAAAAGAGGGCACTCTCATATTAGTTTTAAGGGGAGTATTAATTTGAAGCTGGTGGAAGTACTTCTGAAAGATATTTGGAGAAGATAGTGAATCCTCTCGGAGAGACATACCTGAACGAAGCCAATAAGTTAGATGGCACAATCTATGTCAACTAGAAATTCACGCTGTAAACATTTCTGGAAGGCTATGGAACCTAAAGAATTACAAAGAGGGATGGAGCAAAACCTGTTGTAGCCATGACAACTGCAACAATTCAAGACTGGGAGAAGTAAGAAAGTAAAGCAAAGGTACTTCTTAGAATGTCTGTAAAAAATAACATAATTCCTCATATCCGTGATTGTAAGAATTCTACTGAAACTTGGAATACACTAAAGGAATTATATGAGACTAAAAACATAAATCAAGCTATCTTCTTGAAAAGTAAGCTCCTATACATTGAAATGGAAGAGAACGAATCCGTTAATGCTTTTATTACCAGAATTAAAGAATTGAGAGATAAGTTGAGAGACATAGGAGAGTTAGTACCTAGTACTGTTATGGTAACGATTACGTTAAATGGAATGTTAGAAGATCACAAAATTTTTATTACAGGTTTTGCAGCAAGGGATAAAGTGCCAAATTTTGAGGAATTGATAGGCATACTGATGTGGGAAGAAGAAAGGCATAAAAATTCGAAACCTCAGAATCCAGATTTGGCACTTGTAGCGAAGAAAAAATTCTTCAGAGGGAAACAAGGAGGAGAAAACAAAGGTGGAAGATCATCTCAGAAAAATCCATTTCCAAAACCAAATCAAGGTATGTGTCATTGGATTGAAATTCTTTTAGTGTGTGTTGTAGCGGGTAAAACCACCCTCCAAATTTTTTCCTATGCTTCATTTTGGAGCCTCCCAACTAAATCACAATAACTCATCTCACAATGACCTAGGTACTTGTGCTTTGATTGAGATTCATCTTTCGCATTATGGCCCGTGTTTTATCACTTGCTTTAATCTCTAACCCAGAAGCCGATCTCTTGACTTGGTTTCAACCCGGTTCCATGCTCCCCTTAGTGAATTGCACAATCCTTGAGGGAAACCAGCCTCGGTCTCAGGAATAGTGCAGTCCAAGCCAGTAGTGAGCTTTCAACTCCAAAAATGTGCAGAACCTGCTGACAACTAGCCTTTAGCTAGGAAACTGCACAATGTGTGAGAGGCAGCCAGTGGTACTCAACCGAAAAATTGTGCAGAAGATTTTCCCTCAACATTTGCCTGATGCATGAGCCAGTGATTTGCCTAGTTCTCCTTGGACATGCACAATCTCTTTAGGAAATGCATGGTAGATTTTTCCCAGAAAAACAAAAAGCAAAAAATAAAAAGAAAGAAAGCAAAAAAGCGTCCCTAAAATATAGGGATCCATTTTTAGCAGTTTGGAGGTGGCACTCGAGTTATTTGGGAAACTTCTGCCAAGTGTTGCTTTTCACCTTGATTTTTGGGCTTCACATCATAAAACCTAAATCACAAAAAAATATAAAATGATGCGCCAAAGCTCATTTACACATTTGATCTTGTAGCTTTTCCATTCCCAAGGAGATCAAGGAACCTCCTGTGCGATCGTCGTTGCTTTTCTGGGTAAGTCTCGCTTTTCTAGTCTTTTGTTGTTTTTCTATCGCTTTTGTTTATTTAGCTTGTGAGATTGTTGTTTTACCTGAACAAACACTGGCATTTTAATTCATTTTAGCTTGTAGAAGTGGTGTTTTAAGTTTTTCCTTACCTTTCCCAAGTGTTGCATGCATACCCCAATTTTTGCACTAGTGGTTGTCGTTGCGACGATTCTCTCCACATGCTTCATTGTTCTTCTGTTTGATTAATTATTGCACTCATTTTACTTGTATGCATTATCATTCAGTCAGATCTTCACCCACCATCATTTAATCCTTCAGAACTGCATGATTTCTCACTTCCCTTCTGTTATCGGGAAAACTAGTGTCCATTCAGAGCTGCTAGTCCCACTAAGACGGGTAGCTATCTTAGAAACAAACAAACTAAAGTTACTTGTGTTTTCCTTTATGATAGATAGATGAGAGAGAAGCAGAGAGTACCAACCTCAGTCTTTCGCTTGGCTCCTTGCTTGTTTCCTCCCTCCTTTGATAGAGCTTCACTACTCCTTCCTTGTCTCGCTTCAAAGAACACCTATAGAGTCAAAGCAGCATAATACCATCAAAGCATAGAGATCTATAACCATAAACAATATAGGATCATACGTATATTAACCATACAAATGCATATATCAATACAAGATTTAGAGATATACAAGAATATGGAGTAAAACTCAAATAACTTTAATGATAGAAATAGTAGAAGAGAGGATTACGACCCTTTGGCCTGACCTAGTGCCATCCTCCCAGCATGAAAGTCTTCACCTCATGAAAAATCTTAGATCACCCAATAATACAATGTTGCACAAAGAAACCAACATCACTTCTTTAAAAAATACAAAATTCCCCCCTTTGGATCTCTAGGATGAGGGATCCATATATAGATATTTGCGGGTGGGTGGGTCAGCTTCTGGGATTTTTATTAGTGTCATTTCTCTGATAGTTCTTAGTTCCACTTGGAGATTTCATGATCTCTTACTCATCCTTGGGCAAATTCAGAGAGGCAAGTGTCAAATGGGCAGTTTATAGTAGATTCTTTGGGTTTCCACCTAGCCAACTGCCTCTGCCATTTGTCTACTCTTGCTCGTTGCACCCTATAGAAGGGCTTTTCAGTATGAATCACACTTTTTGCATGTGGCAGGTGAGACCCTTAGCACTGACAGTTTGTATGGTCCAGTTTTGACCAGTTTTGAGTAGTTTTTCATGGAGCACTTCTGGGAGATGATGTAATCAGCTGACCTTGTTCCTTTAGGGTATGAAACAACACTTTTAGGGGCTTAGAAGCCCTCGGTTTATGGACATATGTGATTGGGGTTGCAGTGCCCAAATATGTCTATAACTGTTGCTCCCTAAAGGATGAGGTTGTAAATCTTCTAATGTCAGGTGAAATGCTTTATCATGAGGATCCAAGGTTTTTTGAACTGGAAGGTGACCTATAATAAGATACAATACAATACATTATCTTCATAATATTTTCATGATCTAGCTGAGGTGGGCATTCCCATGCTCAGCTTTATAAATTCATTTTCATGTACATATGATAGACAATCGTCTGTGTGATATACTGATGATTATGGTAGAGCCGTCATCCTTTGGCTTGGATGATTATCTATGCAACTATGATGTACATTTGATGTCTTTATTTTCCTGAATATATCGTAGCCCGGATGGATGAAACTAGATACGAGGTCTTCAAACTCATTCAATCTTTTCCTAATGTACAAGTCGATCCATGTGAAAAGATGTTTTGATGTCGAACATGGAAAGATATCGCCTGATTACCAACCAATGATGTAAGTTGTTAACAGGTGCGTGAGGAATCACCGATAATGATAATGATCCTCAAGGTATTACAGTACAATTCATGTGGTGTGAATACATGAGTCAATGTCCAACACCACACCAAATCTTCCGGTCGAAGGCCATTGATGTAAACCTGTCGCTAGAAGTGAGAAACTTGCCATTGAGGCATGCACGCTTCAAAGTACTGAAAGGGTTGTTCCTAAGTCAACTTCTTGGATAATGAGCTAACGTCAAGAAGAAGTGACCCGTCGTAGGAGGGCCTTAATGAATCCCACATCTACCACATGAAATGGAGCAAATGATTTTGTGGAGGTGAAAACGATCTGATGATACAAGGTTCAAGGTGGCAGTCATGAAAGAATGAAGCGTGAAGGTATTGCAGTGGATGAGATGTTAGCTAGGTTGGTGAATTCTCTAAGCAACTTCTCTTGAACATATCAGCGACATTGAAATGGATTGGTAGCGTAAACCCCAACAATGGATGGTACGGAAGACCAATGGTAATGTGACCAGTGAATGGAATAACCCAACTCGACTCAATCATGGTGATGGAGTGAATGTGTCATGTTCAAGAGCGACCTGCTACCAATGAAGTTGTTCAAGTTTTCTTCCCAATTTTTCCCCAGTCAATGCTGACCAGTACCTCTTTATTTTTGTCAAGCTTGTTGGTTCCAAGCAAGATTTGAAACTTTTCATTCACAGCAGTTTAAAGAAAGTGGCTAACAAAATCACTCTTCGTAGCTATTGCTCAAAAGGGTAAACAATCAAGTGGAGGCGGATGATGGGCTAAAAAGTGGAGGTGATGGTAATAACATGACCAAGGCTCAAAAGTTGATAGTAATGCGATCACAAAATTTATTTACCGGAAGTGGGTTCATTTTTTAATGAGCTTAAACTCTAGGGGAACATATGCTCATAACTAGGTTTATTTTTTAACGAGCTTGAACTTTGTGGAAACATTGCTCGTAACTAGGTTTATTTTTTAACAAGCTTGAACTTTGTGGAAACATTGTTTGTAACTAGGTTTATTTTTTTAATGAGCTTGAACTTTGTGGAAACATTGCTCGTGCCAGTCGTATAATATGGATATCTCTCATCAGTAGGTTAATTTTTTAGGGAGCTTGCCCCATGCACAACTTTGCTCCGAAGCCTTTCGTATGCAAGCTAGGAACAACCAACTATTGTCCTAGGGGTTAAAGAACTACTAAGGTTAGGTAGGATAGCTTCTCGATGGGAAACATCTCCTTTACTTTTCCATTTCCGTTGGTCCCGGCAAAGGCGAATGGTTGATCAGACCAATCACCTAACTTAAGCAGTTGAAGTTAGTAAAAACTACGGGGTTAGAGTTACGCTGGTCGCTTTTCACTTGTATGCAAAAGGTTTGCATGCCCCTAGGTATAAAGAGAGGTAGAGTTTCCAGGTTACCATACGAAAATTCTCACATTAGCAAGATTGTTCCATCTGCATTTGCAGACAAAACAATTCCTTGGCTCTATCCATTGAAATAGACAAAGGTGATTGGTGTCAGTTCCAATCACATAACCTTTTGATGAGGGAATCTTAGTCCAGTCTAATCCCATTTTCCTAAACAGATGGGTGTGTTAGATAGTCATATATCCTACGTGGAAACCTACCTTATATCTGGGGTTTCCTTGCCGAAGTAGACCAGGGTGCATGCCCCCTTGGTTAAGTCACATCCACCGAATCACTCACGCTCATCAGGTGGATGGACTGGAGATTGATGAGACATTCCTTATGTAAAAATACCAATTAGGGATGGCCCTCGACTAGTAGATGTGTATGAACTGGGGAATGAAAGCTGGTCTACTAGCTGGACCACTCTCCCTTCATGCGGGAAACACATCACTTGAAAGAGTGAGGAAACAATAGCTCCCATGCTATAAATGTAGTCACGCCCAAGGAGTAGATTGTAATCTAATGGCCCTTGGACTACCATCACGTTTAGATAAACGGTTTTCCTTCTCAAATTTATAGGCACATTTGGAAGGATCCCTAATGGTTGATTGGTTCCTTTGTTGAAGCTTGACAAATTTCAAATCTTAGGTAGAAGCGATGGTGAACCAAGCGCTTTCCAAGCTGTGGAGGAAAGGATACTCACGGAAGCCCCTTTATCTATGATAGTACCAACCATGATCATTCTGTAAGCTTGTACTATGGTTCCAAATGGTACATTAGATGGTAGGCAGGGTCTCCCTAGTAGATTCGGATCGAAGGAAACGACTAGATTGCTTGGGGGAGGGACCGAATAGACGGCCAGATGAATCTCTGACGAACTTCCTTCCTGCGGTAAAGGAATGGGTAGTTTGCCCCCAGGTTCATCGAATTCTGTGTTAACAAAAAGAATTTGGATGGTGTCATTCTCATTCTCTTTGGTGATTGTATCATCTGAAGGTAGACCTTTTGAAGACAAGACTGGGCCAACTGCTGTCTGGACTTGTTGACTTTGGTCTTGTGTGGACTCAGAGGGTTTATCTTCAATGATAGATGCTTAAACCGACAACAAAGGTGTTTTAGTCAGATTTTCAATTAGTGATGGACTCGGAAAGAGTTTCTTGTATCTAGGAGGAAGCCGTAGCGGTGAAGCAGGACGGTTATCCAAGACTCTTTTAGCTTCATCCAGGAAGGGACAATGGTGGAGGGCATGATCACCTTCACACAGTCTAGAAGAAAATTTAGATCTTCCTTTTTGTCCATTGACTTCGTTTTCACTGGTTGACGGTGTACTTTCAACATGATCGTCAGAGGTTGAGGACACCAGATTGTGCAAGCGGGGAGACCAGTCCCTTAAGATCCGTGGGATGCAAGGACAATCTCGATGATAGTGGTCTCCTTTTCAAATGACACATGGAGATTTAGGTTTGGATGGTGCAGTGTGTGGATTTTTGCCAGACGATCCATGGTTGCCTCCTTTTTCCATTGGCTTCTTCTTCTTCTTCTTCTCCTTTCCTTTCTTCTTCTTCTCAATTACTTGGTTTTTAGTTTTACTAGCTTCACCAAGCGAAGAGGGAGAAGGAAGGGGAGAAACAAATGGAGTAGAAGGTTGGGGGGTAACTATAGTATCATCTGGTTGCTAATTTGATTGCTTAAGAATCACGATGTTTTGAATGACAAAGGTCGAGAAAAGTCATATTGGCAGGCCAATTGTAAGTCTTGGAAGGGACAATGTAGCCTTATGAGGTGCACCAACATCTCCCCAAGAGGAGAAGGGACTAGGATTCCCCCCAAAGGGGAAATCCTTGATTGGTGGACTCCATTTTCTCAACCTAAGACCAACAAGGGAACAATGATGCTATTCCGATTAAAATAAATTTTGTGACACTTTGACACAAATTGCTTTTTCAATTTTTAATAGTCGAGAAAAAGCTAAAGATGACTCTAGTCGCCTTCGATTTTTAATGAGCCTGAAGTGACAAGTGCTTAGATGGACCTTTTCTTTTAAGGAGTCTGAAAAGGAATGAAAGTGACTACTCTGGAAATATGGATAGATGGATTACCAAACCAATCATAAAATTGCAGAATAATTTTTACGTATGGCAGTCAATCTTCCTGAATGCTGTGTTCAATGGATTGCGATCGATAGGGCGGTAGACACAGCTTCCTAAGGATAAAGGATATAGCCTATTATGGTCTCCAAATCTATACTCGATGGTACATGGGAGAACAAGTCTGTACTGGCACTTGTCATATAAAGGAGGAGGAATCACCCAACCTATGATGAAAACGATAGCTACCAGGCTTTACGACGCCGAAATACATCTCTAGCCTAGATTTCTAGATGTTGTGCGTTAGGTTCCAAAGAATCTTTATGTTCATTGAGGTTTATTTTACAGTTGATATTTCTTAAGAAGTTTTCCTTTAAGGTTCACCACATGATGTAGATATACAATTCCTAAATATGCAATCTAAGATGATAAACAATCGTTTACTTTCTTTTTGCAATGAAAATCCTAGCTACTAAGGAAAGAGAAGTAAAATTCTTTCAACATAGAGCAGAGAGCACACACTAAGATGCACTATCCTAAATCAATTTCTGCATGCAGTCTAAATGTAAATGCACATGCATGTATTTGTTTTTCAGTTTCCTTAATGTGAGAATGACAAAAAGAAAACTAAGTAAAGATCTAAACTATATTTTCTCAAAACGACACTTCAACAATTTCTTTTCAAAAACGAAAGGAAGATTAAGACTACACTTTCAATTTCAATTTGAAAATTGCTTTCAACACTTCAAAGAATTGATGATTCAAATCAAATACAATGGAAAAAGTGTAATTGACTATCTAAAAGAGGAAGACTTTATGACACTCTTTTCTTTGACTAAAAACGACACTTGCGACACTTTCAAATCAATAGACAATAGTTCGATTAAGCTACTGTTTGCAAAGGAGAATTGTAAATGATGAAAAATACATAAAAAAATTAACAATTCTTTATCAATGGAGGCTAAATAATGCAAAGGAAGAGAGTTTCAACAGTGATATACTGATGATAAACAACAAAACTACTGAATAAAGTTGAACACAATGAAGAAAAAACCAAAATTTGGAGGCAGAAACAGTCTCACTCAATCATCGCACCTGTAACACAGGGAAATAGGGATGGATCTCACTTGCAACACACGGGAGGTGTGATGCATCTAGGTTGCCAATGAGAGACAATGTGATGGTCCAGGGATGATACTGATCTTGGTTTTCCCTCACAGTTTGCAACTAAGTTCAGGGATTTAGGCTGAGCTAATGATAGACAGTAAACACAAAGTACAGGGGCTGATCTAATGAGGTTACTTGAGCTACCACCAGGGCACTTAGGATGTTTGCAAGTTAGACATTTAGTTCATAAACTAACCCATAGATTGACTAAAGCAGCATTGATCTAGTTTGCAATTGCATAGAAAAAGCAGTTCGAAGGCTAGCTGGCTTAACTTCAGGCTTCGTCTGTAGTTCATAAAGCAAACAACAGTGACTAACAACCAAAATATTCACTCCCTAGTATGGTCACCATTTGTTTATCGGGGAAATTAGTGTCCATTAAGAGCTACTAGTCCCACTAAGACGGGTAGCTATCTTAGAAACAAACAAACTAAAGTTACTTGTGTTTTCCTTTATGAGAGATAGATGAGAAAGAAGCAGAGACTACCAACCTCAGTCTTTCGCTTGGCTCATTGCTTGTTTCCTCCCTCCTTTGACAGAGCTTCGCCACTCCTTCCTTACTTGTCCCGCTTCAAAGAACACCTGTAGAGTCAAAGCAGCATAATACCATCAAAGAATAGAGCTCTATAACCATAAACAATATAGGATCACATGTATATTAACCATACAAATGCATACATCAATACAAGATTCAGAAATATACAAGAAAATGGAGGAAAAATCAAATAGATTTATTGATAGAAGTAGTAGAAGAGAGGATTACAACCAAGCTGTCTGATCCAGCGCCATCCTCCCAACATGAAAGCCATCTTCACCTCATGAAAAGCTAGATCACCCAATAATACAATGTTGCACAGAGAAACCAACATCATGTCCTTACGAAATACAAAATTCCAGCCTCTGGATCTCTAGGATGAGGGATCCATATATAGATATTTGCAGGTGGGTGAGTCAGCTTTTGGGATTTTGATTAGTGTCATTTCTCTGATATATCTTGGTTCCACTTGGAGATTTCATGATTCTTACTCATCCCTGGGCGAATTCAGAGAGGCAAGTGTCAAATGGGCAGTTTCTAGAAGATTCTTTGGGTTTACACCTAGCCAATTGCCTTTGCCATTTGTTTGCTCTCGCTCATTGCACCCTACAGAAGGGATTTTTAGTATGCATCACACTTTTTACATGTAGCAAGTGAGATTCATCACACCCTTAGCACTGAGTAGTCTGTATGGTCCAGTTTTGACCAGTTCTGAGTAGTTTTTCAGGGAGAACTTTTGGGAGATGATGTAATTAGCTAACCTTGTTCCTTTAGGGTATGAAACAACACTTTTAGGGGATTAGAAGCCCTTGGTTTATGGACATATGTGATTGGGGTTGCAGTTCCCAAATATGTCTATAACACTTCCAAAGTATCATTGTCTTGTAAACCTGGTTGGGTGTCATCTTGAATTTGGCTGGCTCCTTCACCCAGTTCTTCAAGATATCCCTGGAGTTGGCATTGTTGCTAGGTATGATAAAGGGTGTCTCAATGGTGATCACTAGCTTCAACATATGGTACATATATTCATAATCCAATTCCCTGAAGGTAGCAATCTCTGTCTCGCTGACACTTCTCAAATTCATTGTCTTAGGATCAGTGTGTGAGATGATCTAATGTATCATGTCCGTGCATGGGGACAAGGGATACCTACATGAAATCCAGTACAAGCCAAACTTTAATGTTCACACATACTTGGAGGTCTTTGAGGTCTTCCCAGAATATGCCTACAAATGCATCATTGACCTCTTTCCATTTCATCTTAATGTCCTTGTTTACAATCAACCTGGTGTCTTCATAGATCAGAAAACTTGTAGACACTCGCTCAACTGTTGCTCCAATTGTACTTTTGTCGATGTCCTTTGATCATGTTCTCTTGGAGGCCATTGATCCTAAACTACTGAGAGGTGGATGAACACCTTCTATATCTGGAGACACAGTGACATGCATGGCAAGAAATCTGTCAGCTAAAACTAAAGAAAACTTGAGGAATGACATGCAACATATCTAGGGATTCACTGGCAAGGATTGCACAATGTTTTCTAGGAGGTTAGGAGACTCATTCCCAGAACTACACAAAAGGCAGTGTGGACTGTTGGGAGGTTGGTTGAATGTTGGAATTACAGAATGTGCAATCCAGACCGGCCTGGTGGGTGTTGGGATTGCACAATGTCCAATTTCAGCTGGCACGATTTGCAGGCCCTTTGACTGCATTGCACAATTTTCTGGGCCAACAGTCACTGCCTATCAAAATTATGCAATGCAAGACTTGAGGACAATCACTGGGCAGAAATGCACATTTTTTGGGAGGAAGTTAGAGCCTTCCCTCTCAGGATTATGCAATATTGTCTTGGTGAGGCAGAGTCCAGGCCAAGGTTTCCCAGACCCGCCGACGGGCAATTGAAAGAAAATGTGGATGTGAATGCATGCGATACTAAGTCTAAGAAGAAGTGAATCATCGTGAATGAAAATAGTGAATGCAAGATTTAGAAAATGGAACAAAATGCATGTGTGTGGAGTGAGTCACCAAATCAACGACCATTCATGAAAAATAGTATCATGCATGCGATAACAGTGAGATGCTAACGAAAAATGAAATAGTGATGTTACAAGCTAATATGCATGCAAAGGATATCAAGCATTCACATAAATAAAGAAGAAATCAGCCACAAAACCCAAAACACAAAAAATGACTGAAATATTGTAAAATACAAGTTAAGCGGACTTGCCCAGAAATAGTTGAGTCGGATGTGTCGAAGACTCCTAGATGCATTGTGGGATGTTAGAGCTCTAAGATCGATGTGATGAAGTGAGCCCTGAAGCATCGAATAAATAAGTTTGAGGCTCATGACGCGCAAGCCAAAAATCTAGGAAGAAGTGACACTTGGAGGAAAGATTCTAAAATGATCTTTGCATGTAACCTCTAGCTGCTAAAAATAGCTCCCTAAAATCTAGGGATTCTTTTTCCATGTTGCTTTTTTTCTATTTCAGGAAAAAGTAGCCCATGCATGCAAGTCAATTTTTCTCAGTCCTGGGTGGAACTGGTCAACTTGATGGCATATGGAACAACCTGCTTGCCTGAGGGAGAAATTTGCGCATTTCTAAGAGGGCACTGGGATGGTTGCCTAGAGGGATTGCACAATTTCTGGGTTGAGAAACTCATTGTTGCCCAGAATTGTGCAATTTCTGGGCTGGGCAGTCCTTTTGGTTCAGATTGCATAGTTTTCTTAGGGAAAGTTGACTGACAGGATTGTGCAATTTCAGAGCCCAGCAGGCTGCTAGTTAGATTTGTGCAATTTATGGAGGGAAGATTGTTTCCCCTCCTGAATTGTGTAATTTCATGAGGGAGCTTCCCATCTAGCAGCTGGACCAAGTTTGGAGAAGCAACCTATGAGGGGAGTGCAACAAGATATCAAGCAAAAACTGTCATGCTGCTAGAAAATTGCTGAAGCTCATGTACTTGATAGTGCAAGACATGTTGCTGAGGATGGTTTGTAGGGAGACTCCAAAATGAAGCTAAGGAAACATTTTGGATGGTGGTTGTAGCTGCTACTACAGATGCACAAGAGAATGCGAGAGCTCCTACATCCTTGTGTAGGAAGAGGATAATACCAAAACAATATACTAGTTATATGGCACTCATGTTAGAAGTCATTAATTCTTAGCCTTCTTGATTTGAGGAGGCAGTTTCCAAACTAGTGTTGTTAGATGCCATGATGGAGGAATATGAATCCATCATGAAGAACAATGTATGGGTGTTGGTTCCATGACTAGATAATAAGTCAATGGTTGGTTCTATATGGATATACAATGTGAAACATGTAATTGGTGGTAGTACTAAGAAGTAGAAGGCTAGATTTATGGCCAAAGGCTTCTCACAAGTAGATGGAGTGGATTATGAGGAGAAATTTCCCATGTGGAACGATACTCCTCCATCAAGACTATTCTAGCATTAACTACACAAATGGGGTGGAAGATCCAGCAAATGGATATGAAGATTTCCTTCCTCAATGGAGTAGTTGAGGAAGAGATTTACATAATGTAGCCTGAGGGGTTTGAGACACTTGATAGGGAGACAAATGTGTGTAGACTTAGTATATCCCTTTATGGTCTCAATAAGGAACCTCATGCTTGGTACACTCAGATAGATACATATCTCAGTGGACTGGGCTTCACCAAGAGTTAAGTGGATGCCAATGTCTACTACATTGTGGTAGATGGAAAATTGCTCATTCTAGTCTTTTATGTAGATGACTTGATACTTATGGGAGATGATAAGTTGATCCACTATTGCAAGGAGGACCTTACAAGAGATTTCGAGATGAAGTACATGGGCTTGATGCATTATTTCCTTGGTTTGGAGGTGTGATAAGGAGATGGAGAGTTGTTTGTGGATGAGGGTAATAATACCGCTAAAATACTTCAAAGATTCCTTATGCATGATTGCAAGCCTATGGACACTCCTCTAGTTACAAACAGGAGGAAGGAGGATGCTTCTATAGGTGACAAAGTAGATGCCACCATCTACAGACAACTAGTGGGGTTTGTTAGGGTCCTATAATAATAGGATTCATAATTTTGAATTGACTATGATTAGTCTTGTAATATTGTACATACTTTTGATTTCTGCAAAATGTTTTCCCATATTAAAAATAAAAAATGTAAAGAGGGTGAAGTCCTAAACGAAAAATCAAAGGACTGAAAGAAAAGGATCAAAAAAGAAAAGAAAATATGAACCCCACCAAAAGGAGATAAAAAAATAGATTATGAAAGTGATGCAAATTCAAATGCCACTACTTTTTCCTTTGCTTTGCAAAATAATATTGTGTGCAGCTTGTAAAAAATGCCACAATCCATGATGGTTAGATACTTTAATCTTGGTTCATTGATTCTTTAAATTTCATGTTGATAGATAGAGAATAAGGATCTAGCCAAAATATTTAATCTTGGCAAATCAGTAGTTAGGTAGAGAATAATGAGCTCAATAATTTAATTTGAACCATTGGAAAGTAATAAGGTTAGAATTAGATAGTTTTCTTACAAAAGAAAAATAAATAAAGGGTTAGCAAGCTCACATGCACCCATTAAATGAAGAAAAAATGTTAGGATAAATGATGGATAGGGAGAAGCAATTTTCACAAGGCATGGAGAGCATCAATTGACTCATTTTATATTGCTAACTTCCTTCCAAACTCATTCTCCCTTGTAAGAAAACCCCTTCCCTATTCATTTTCCCTTGTTCTAACACATTCTGCTTCCTGATTTCCCCCTTAATATAACCTTTTCCCTTTCCTAAAACCCTTTCCCTAGCTTAAAAGCCCATTCCCATCATTAAAACCCTTCCCTTAAGGTAATTGGGTTTCATGCGAAAATCTCCCCCAATATTATTTAACTCATCCCTAATGTGTTTCTAACACTCACTCTCATATTTCCCCAAGACCCCTTTATATTATTTTAACCTATAGTTTTGATATATTTATTCCCCGCCATATAATCCTAACCACCATTATATTAAACCTTCGCAATATTTATTATACCCCTCCGCATACAATATCCTTGAGTCCCACTTCATTTAAACTCCTGCTATCATTTAAACCTTCACCTATCTATAACCCGACCCCACACCCCGACTCATCCCTCACAACTCCGCCACCCAATAACCCTCCGATCACCCACCTCGAGATCTAATGGCTTGCATTGCATATCGCACACTCTGATGTCTGACTCTTAACATCACAAAAGCACACAAGATTAGCGGTTTTTCCCACCCGCCCTTTTTCTAGGTGGCAGCCCCGCGTTATATCATATCCTCCAAAATAATACCACCCTACCACTAAAAAATGGTGCGATAAACCACCTTACCACCTCCTCGCATTATATGAAACCACCTTGTTGTTTAAACTTAACCCCTTGCCCAAATATTAACCACTTATTGGTTAAAAAAAAAAAAATCACCCTTTCCAATCTTTTCAATATTATTTTGTTAGTGGTTGCAGAAAGAACCTCTGCCAACCTATTCTAAAGCTCAGCAATATGCTAAACTGTTTTAAGCCATTTATGACCAGAAGACGTTGCAGACTCCAATTTGAAGCAACATAAATACCACTGAAGCCTCAAAAAGCCTCCGCTGCCCCCAGAGAACCCTTTTGCATACCAGTGCTTCATTTTCTAGGTATTCCTGAAGTGCTGAAGGCCTGTAATTAAACATTGCACAACATTTCTAATTAGTTAATCAATTGAATGGATTTAAAAGCCTTGCTGACCTAAAGAAGGCCATTGTTGCATCCAAAAGCCTTTTTGCAAACTGTATTCACCTTTTCACACTATTCCAGAGGTCCTAAGCATACTTCTTAATCCAGATAGTGATTAATTAAATAAAATAAACAAATATATGGCTTCTTAAAGCATTTTGGATGCAAAACCCCTGCAAACTCCTCAACTAGATGTTAGCCACCTCCCATTGGCTGATAGAGATTTCCAAATCAAAGATACAACCTCCCCTAGGAATCTGTTAAAACTCCACTGCTGGAGAAAAGATAAATTCCTCAACTAGAATGCTGATATTGAGCTATGGGAGTCAAATTTACTCAAATACTTATTCCCACAGGTAGACCAGTTACCTGAAATCATCCACCTATGCCAACTCTACTATATCCCAAGTCAAAGAGCCACAGTCTCTCCTAACCAAAAAAATTTGTTCGCAATCACTACAGGATCAATAAATGAAATGTTGTAGATCGAGCCAAAGCCTAATGAAGCCCCATTTTCTATTGAGAACCTAATTGATCTGTACCTAAAGCTAGACCTTCCCAAGAGATCCCAAATTCTTCATACTTTCCTCCTAGAAAAGGCTCAAGTTCCTACAAACAACCCTCCATATTCTACCACCATTTTCTCTGAGAGAGTCAAATAGATTGTAACCATGTTGTCTTGTATTCTAGGATATACTACTGATGAAAATGTAGATGATCCTATACTTGTTTTCCTCTTTGCTTTTTGCCTAGGCAAGCCTCCAACTACAATTTTCATTTTTACCCAATTCTTATCAAACGAAATCCATGATCAATTGATCAAATTTCCAGATGAAAGAGTATTCAAATACTCTTCAGTATTTTTCCATATGTTTCTATATTTCCAATCATAAAGGTTTACAGTTAACATCCAAAAACTAGACACTAAGGGAAATCCTAGATCTATTATCTTTTGGACGCCCTTAATCCAAAAATATTCCACTAATTTCATCTACAAGGACTTCATTGATTCATTTGTTCACCCAATTGTTAATATGCTAAGCAGTAGCAATCAACCCAGGATCAGTGATGAAATAAAGAAAGTTTTACAATTGTCAAAACACATTAGAATAGGATACTGGTATTTATACCAAAACTACACTAAAATTAGGGTGTATGGATGTCAACTCACTCCATATAATTTTCCTAAATATCTCCCCATGAGGATATTTGCATTAGAATATATTAGGCAGATCATAAATTCAGATGATGTTAATTTTCTATCAGCTAGGAAGAAAGCACAGTTTAAAATCAAGAACCAACTTGGTCCTTTTATCTGTAATAATAGGGGGGCTGGAGAGGAAGCAGAAAGATGTTTACAGGAAATGAAATTTAGTGATAGTTTCAAATGGCAGTATGATCCTTTAGGTTTCATAAATAAACTAAGACTCAAGTTTAAACTGAGCCCTTTTATGCATGAGTCCAAGCCAGAGATTGAAATATATGCCAACCAATCAGAGTGGTTGGAAAACACGTTACTAGATATGGAGGAGCAGGTGGATACTAGTTCCATTCTACATACTCCAGCCCTATAGGACAAAAATGCAAAAGGACTAGAGAAGAAGGTTCTTGCTCAAACAAAGATACAATAGATAACAAATTTGAAATAATGTATAGTAAAAGAACAAAGCTGAATCCAGTAAATGAGCAAGAAGAAGTAATTGATACAATTGAGATCATTAATACAGAGACCGTGATTAAGGAAAATGCACTCCCTTCAGTTTCAAAGGAAACTCAACAGCCTTCAACTTCTAGTGCTCTGATCATCCAGAAGCAGCATAGTGTTGAAGTCTCTTCATTAAGTGAACCAATGGACAGAGAAATACAAAGATATTAAGGCCAAAAATGAAGAAATAAAATCTGAAATATATTCACAGTATTTGAAGCAGACTCCTGACGGCCACAACAAATTACTTTCTGCATTTGATTATAAGACAGGAAAAATGTAGATGACCATTTTGCAGTCCACAGTACAACATCCTAAGTCAACAACAGATTACAAAATACAGATAATCAGATTTCTACCAAAGATGTTCATCCTATAGACCAAATAGAATTTCATAAGCAAGTAGGAGAAATTCTACACTCAACTATGACTGACAAAGCTATGAGTGCCCAAAAGCTTCACACTTCTTTGGAAAATGTATAAGTAGAGTTGAAACTAGAAAAGGCATCCTCACAGGCTAATTATAACATAATTAACCCTTGAAGATCTGGTTATTGAAATGGGATATGATCTAAAGAATGTCAAAGGTGTAGAAGAACTCATTAAGAAAAAGAATGCAGACATTGTTGCATTGAAGAAATAACTTAAATTGCCTCCTACTGAACATCCATAGACCAAGGAAGTTCTAGAAGATCAAAACCAAAAAGATGAGATGATGAACCTCATTCTAATGCTCAATTAATAGAAATGGAAAATGAGATGGATAAGTTAGTATAGGAGAAAAAGGCTAGCATGGAAGCAGTTACTCTAACTACTATTCCTGTAGTTACTAAAGTAGTTCCTTCTACTCTAGCAGCTTCAGCAGCCACAACAGTTCCAGTAGCTACAACACTTCCCACTACATCAGCAACTACATCAGTTATGAAATCATCTATAGAAGCATCTCATCCTAGTGATGAAGCAGGTAAATTAATCGAAGCTATGTAGGATATGTCTATCCAAACAAATGAAATAAATTGGCTTAATGATAAAATAGAAATTCTAGAGGATGAAAAGAAGCTAGTTCAAATCATGCATAAGGATGAAACATAGAAGTCAAATAGATTGACTGAGAGAATACAAAAGTTAGAGAAAGAATTGACATTGAAAGAACCACTTGCTCAAGCAAAGCAGGAACTGTGGGCCAATATCATTAACTCTGTTAATGATATTTGGCCATCCATCCAAGTTATCTTTAGGAAAAAGGATTTAATCAAGGAATAAACCAAAGCTATTCAAAAAGTTAAGGAAGAACTTGGTAACAAGCCAAAGGAGGCCAATGAAATCATTAAGTTTCTTAATTCTAAGAACAAACAGGAATTGGAAGAAATTGGCAGAAACAATTCTAGAAGCAAAAAAGGTGATTTCTAAGGGGAACATGATGGTACAACTTGAGGAGAAATTCCAAACAATGGAGCTATCAATAGCCAAGTTCATGGTAAAATTTGATGTTTTGAGACAGAAAGGTCTGGCTAATACATTGGTCATTAATGACAGGTTGATGAGGCATGAAGACTATGATAAGAAAATCAGAGAAGTGGTAAAGGAACAAGAAAAAAATTCAACCATGAAAGGAATTCCAACAAGAAAACTGTTATATCAGACTTTTGAGAATCTCTTTTATCTCTAGCATGAGGTAAAATATCCCTTTATCAACAAACCTGCATTTGCAAAATACACAGAGGCTGATGAAATCTTCATAAGAATGGTAAAGATCAAATTACCAGATGTAGAGACTTGGGAAAAGTTGAACTATTTACTATGAAAATGAAAGGTAAAATAGTGAAAACAGAGCAGTCAAGAGCAATCAAGGTAAAACAACAAAGAGTAACATATCAACTAAGTCAAAGAGTATCAGATGAAAGACAAAGTTTAAAAGTCAAAGGCAGAGTAAAGGAATAGCCAGTGTAGAGCAACAACAAAAGAGAGAAGGCAGTAAAAGATCAAAAAAACAAACAACAAAATCAGTAAAAGTAGGGACAACTAGCATTTTAGTCTCCTAGATGTCTCTATCTTCTTGCATAAATATATTTCTTTTTCCTTGAATAATTCCTAAATCCGTTTTAGGATATTTTGTAATAGTTTTTATATAAATACTTCACAATTCGAATTATTAGGTGTGGATTTCTTAACATTTCTATAGTGGAACTCATCTACAACCTGAGGGTTTATTGTACCATTTTCAAGTCAACAGACTCGACAGGAAATAAAGGCATTGCATTACAGGATTCATGTGTTGGGCAACTTTAGTGAAGTATCTTTCAATTGTTCAAATTGTTATTTTCTTAAGTATTTCATAAACTTGTGTGTTTTCCAAATTTAAATGTTATTACAAGAAAATTACTGCAGAATATGTTTAATTACACTTTTTCTTGATCTATTATTCATTTTGATGTTTTCTTCTGATATCCAAAGTAAGGAATTCTTCCTTGCTCCCTAATTTCAATTTACCTCTATCATTTCCTTCATTACCTAGTTTAAGGAATCCTTAACTGCTCCTTGATCCCAATTGAATCTCATTTCACCATCTCAACCCTAAAAGATCTATAGTTGCTCAACTACCTTGCCCTATGAACACTTCCTTTAGAAACTGATTCAATCCTATTTTATTTACATTTTGACTCCATATCCCAATGGAAAATAGATAGTATTCTATCCATCTAAGTCAGTAATCCACTAAAAAATCAAATCAAAACCCAATCAAGCTTAAATATCTAACCTAAAATTAATTAATTCAACAAAGTTAAATCATTAAGAGAGAGCCCTCTCTGAGCAATAGGAAGGATAGATCCTGATCTCCAAATTAGGTTTTTGGTTACCTATATTATTTCTTTAAACACAACATAACAACCCTAGAGGAAATTTTGGAGTGATAACGGGGTCCTTGATGTATCTAGTGAGCACAAGGACTAACATGTTTTGCAGTTAATCAACTTAGTCAATTTATTGTGAAGCCTACAAAGCTTCACTGGAAAGCAGTAAAGCACGTGCTTAGATACCTTAGAGGCACAACAATTTTTTGTTTATGGTACATGAGGACTAATTATGTGAAGCTCGAAGGCCTCTCTAATGCATATTTTGCAGGGAGTCCATCACACAAGAAGAGCACTTCAAGAGATATCTTCAGTGTTGGGTCAACCATTATTTCTTGGTATAGTAGGAAACAAATATACGTAGCACTCAACTTATTATAGGTCGAGTATATGGTTGCTAGTCAAGCAACATGTGATTCCATTTGGATGAGGAAAATTATATTTGGTCTCTTCAGTCAGGAGATGGATCCTACTATTATTTATTGTGATAATTAGAGTTGTATCAAACTCTCTAAAAAATTCAGTATTTCCTGACAGGATCAAGAACATTGATATCAGGTACCATCACTCAAGGGATTGTGTGCAGAGAAGAATCATGATGTTGCAGTACATTCCCAAAGAGGAGCAAGATGAAAATATTTTGACAAAGGAATTGTCAAAAGGTAAATTTGATTACCACGGGAGCAAGATAGGGGCGATGCATAATTATTTTCTTGCTAAGAGGGAGTGTTAAAATGTAGCAAGAAAAGGCTTCATTTGACTTGTACCTCAGTCAAATGGAGAAATTCGATTTTCCACATCAGCAGGATGACTTGGTTTATAGTTAGCTAGAGTGACATGGCTTTGTCTCCTAGTTAAATGAGTAAATTCAAGTTATAACCTAGAAGTAGAGTTGTGCATGGGTTGATTGCTAAAATATAGAAATATAGTGGGGTTATTATTAGTTAAACTTAGTTAACTAAGCTTTAGTCTTTAGTGGGGTCAGTAGGAGTTCAGTTGAGTAGTTATAATAGTTGTTAACTCACTCATATCTCAGTTAAATGATCAATTTACTAAAAATAGTCCCATTCATGTATGGAATTCGAATTTCCTAGTTGGAGTGGAGGAAAAGGAACATTGTAATTTTCAATTGTATACTAGTTGAGTATACAATGGTTTTTCATTGAGAAAGTGGTCAATTCCTTCAGTATTTGTGCAAGAAAACATGGAATTCTCCTATTTTTTAGGGGATAATTTCCTCAAGGATAGTGTAAGCAAATAAGAGGATAACTGAGGCATTTTTTGGCTAAGTGTTGGTCAGAGCAGGTCAGTCAGTAGGATATCAAAATTGCAGTGTAGGGTGTGTTTCAGGATTTAAGAAATACATTGTAATAGATCCATATTCTCATTTAAATTAATGAAAAGTAGTGGAGTGGTTTTTCCTAGTTGGGTTCCCCTATAAAATCATTGTTTTCCTTGTGTTTTGATGGTTTCATGTTATTGCATGTGTTTCTATCGTGTGTTTTCCTTTCTGCAGAATAGTAGAAGAAATTTATGTCTCTTGATTTCAGTTCGATTTCAATAGTAGTAGAAAATTTCTTGAAATTTATATACAATGGTTATGGTAAGACAAATAAAGACATGGAAAAGTGGCGCAAGTTCCACAATAACCCTATTACCACAAAATCTAGTAGGACCTAGGGAGGGAAATCCTATAGGACAAAAAGCTAGACTAAGTGATAACAATGGGTAAATGGCCCATTTCCACAACAACCAAGGTCCACTACTCTTTATGGAATTTCACTGATGGGATGATTCCTGTTAGGAAGGAGATCACTTAATATAGATATGCTAGGTATATGGAAAAAAGTGATCAATATAAAACTCATTTAAGAGAGAGATACAATAGTGTTTCAAGGCTTCAAAGAAGAAAATTGCTCTCAAAGAAAAGTTCTATAAAAAGATGCTCAAGAAGGTTAGTGCATGGGAGAAAATGCTAGCTATGATGTACTTAATAAGTAATAAGCTCATATAGCCTTCAAAGAAGTCCTTCATACAACCTTCATATAGTCCTGATATAGCCTTCAAGCTCATACAACCTTCATATAGCCTTGATATAGCCTTCAAGCTCATACAACCTTTATACAACCTTTAATGAAGTCTTCATACAACCTTCAGGGAAGTTGTTGTCAGAGAAGAAGTGAGTCTACCTTTATGAGATATTTACCTTCTTCCCTAACAATAATATAATTCATTATTTGGTGACTCCATTGGAAGAACAAAGCCTTAGTTCTTCATCTAACTTCAAAGTTAATACTTGTAGGGTGAAGCAAGCATCTCTCAAAGAATTTTAAGTTCACCCTAGTGAATCCATATCTGAATCTCATGAATCTTTATATGGAAAGAAATGGTTCACTAGAAGCACTTATTTTATATGTTTCATGATGATGATCCTAAATAAAATTGTCATAATTTCATTAGTAAACAAGAGTAGCATTGAAGCCTCTTTTGATGGATATCTTGGGAGCCATGAAATTGAGGAAGCTCCCCAATGCCATCAAAGGGGGTTGTGGTTCTTCCCTAGATATAATGATTGTAGCACACCTTTTTCTTTCCTTGATAATCAGGATGATATGATTATCAATACATATAAACTATATATCTCCTCATGTCATAAGGAGGATATGCCTAAGATCAATCTTCCTTGAAAGCTTATGAGTTTGGTTATTGAATTATCCATCCTTTTGTTGCAAGAGAGGATCAAATGGAATAAGTTGGATTCCTCTCTTCCCTCCTCATCCATGATCGTTGATTGATGCTCATCTTATTTTCTCACCTCCCATCCTTCTGATTCATCATGCCAATCATTTGATTTCTCTATTTATTGATCACTCATAGGGGTGATTTTTGTTACATTGATCTAATAATGTGATGGTTACATTGGCTCTATGACTACACTTATCTCTTCCATAATGTGTTAGCATGCATGCTAGTGTAGGTGCATTGCATGTTTATTTTACATATCTAACATCATCATATCATTTTCTCATGCTAGAATAGAGTGCATTTTAGATTAGTGTTGCATCTTAGTATATATTTATTTTGTTGTATGGTTTTATTATTTGATAAAAAAACATGGGTGATACATCTACACCTACTGCACATTGTTGTGGGATAAACTCCCCTAGGGTCTTGGGTGAATATCCTAGCAAATTGGAGGTTGTCTATGCAACGAAACACACATTCCATACAATCATAATGCTACTATAAGCAAACTCTACGATAGGGGGCATACCTGAGGTCCTACGTTTGAGAAGAGCCTTCTAGGGTCCAAACCCTTCTTGGAGTTCCTTTTGCTCCTTTGACCTGAAAAACAATCAATTCAAGAGAGTACAACAGTATACGGACTAAACATCATAAATAAACCATGTTCATATTATAAGGAAAGGTAGTTAGTTATGATATTAAACAACCGTCCACATATGAATCATAATATGAATATCATAACATGAAGAAGATCTATATCAGGAACAAAGACATGTGTTTCTTTTATTATATACAAATAAAGTACAAAAAAGGAATAATTTCACCTAATTCGTCCTTTCGTAGGCTCCAAGCGAAACCGTCTCCCGGATTCGTCCAGTCTCAAGCCTTTAACAAACTCCTTCCATGACTTACTCCATGATCTCTCAAGTAGTATGAAATCATCAACACACATAAGGAAACAAGGGTTTCCTATAGAATGGGGGAAGTGCAGGAGGCACAAGGATCTTCAGACCTGGTCAGGAAAATCTCAGCATAGTAATCTTTCTCTCTCTTCTCTCCTCCCTTTGGCCTTCCCATAGAAGCCTTTTTATACTTCCCCCAAAGTAGTTTTTTAGTTGGGAATTCGTTGGGAACAATCGGGCCATGGACACTAATAGGTAATCAACAGGTAAAACCCATGATCTCTACTCGAAATTAAGGAGATTTATTTTGTTTAAGTGTTTTTAAACATATACGTGGGTTGGGTATACACAACCCCGCATATACACACGTTTAGCTCAGGGAAATGTCGCGTATATGGAATAAAACACTGTTTTTTAAATTTGGGACCAGGTCTGGAAGGAGGGGTTGCCCTAGGCCATGAGTGCAGCATCACAAACCTTAAGAGTGAGATTTGGAGCTATAACAATTAGGCCTCTACTTGACGTCCAAGCCATCAAAACCATTGTACCCCTCTTCCTCCACACCTGTCTCCCTTGCCAAGGATAAGGAAAGATTTTCATTTTCATTTATAAAATGAAAAGATAAATATAAATAGTTCTTTTTATTTCTTAATTAGCACATGCATACAACATTTAATACTCCCTATATTAGATTCCATGCTCAATTAGTTTAAATCATCACATGTGATAAACAAGGTTGAGTTAGGTTTCTTTTACATTTAGTTCATGATCTTTATGCAATT